>PVIH01003843.1:0-109026 GCA_004025045.1 Sigmodon hispidus
GCTAAATACCCTCTGGGCTTCCAATCCTGGTAAGCCACGTAGACATTGCCCATAGGTCCCCAGGCGCCGGAAGCAAGCCACCATCCTCGCCTACAGCCAATAAGGAGTTGCTTACTCCCGAGAGCACTCACCTTCAGAAAAGGTGGAAGGCGGAAACCAGCGCCACCTTTAGGGCGTGGTACAACGCAGCTCCCTACACTCACACAGACACACATGCAGGCCAAACAACAATGCACATAAAAGAAAAAGAAAAAAAACCTGAAACTCACTGAATGTCAGTTTCCTTATTTCTAAGGAAACGGCAGACATCTGCATGAACACTGTGACTATTTTGATGAAACATTATCTAAATTGGAGCTGAAGTAATGATGCCTTAGTTGATAAAATGTCTGCTGTGCTAACATGAGAATCTGAATTCAGATCCCCAGTACCTGTGGAAAAAGCTAGGTATGTATCCCTATAATATATACCTCAGAGCTGAGGGTTCCTGGGGCTTACTGGCCAGTCAGTCTAGTCAATCAGTAAACTTCAAGCTCAGTGAGAGACCCTGTCCCCAAAACAGAAGGTAGAGAAGAATTGAAGAAAACATAGGACACCAACTCTGGATATATGTGCAGGAACACACACACACACACACACACACACACACACATGTGCACTCTCGCACATGCACACACACACACCACAAAAGTGTGTGTGCATGTACACAAATTAGCTATGCTAAGTGCCTAATGTATTATCTCACACAGAGCAAGATCAATAAATGGTATGAAGCTATAATGAATGACAAATGGGATTGTGCCATCTGAAAGACCAACTTGAGACACTCAGAGAAGACTATCCTAAATAGAAGGAGGCCACCCAAAACTAGCAGGTGTTAAGATGGAGAAATGAGCAGGGACCACATCAGGCTGTATCCCACACAATCATAGTGTGGTGGTTTGAATAAAATTGGCCTCCACAGGCTTATCGATCAGATTTGAATGCCTGATCACCAGGGAAAGGCACCATTTGAAAGGATTAGAAGGTCTGGCCTTAGTGAGGTGAGTATGGTCTTGTTGGAGGAAATATGTCACTGGGTGTGTAGGAGGGGGCTTTGAGATTTTAGAGGCCAAAGCAGGTTTAGTGGCTCTCTCTTCCTGCTGCCTGCAGATCCAGATGTAGAACTTTTAGCTCCTTCTCCAGCACCATGTCTGCCTGCATGCTACCATGCTTCCCATTATGATGATAATGGACTAAACCTCTGAACTGTAAGCCAGCCCCAATTAAATGATTTCCTTTATAAGAATTATCATGGTTATGGTGTCTTTTCACAGAAATAGAACACTGACTAAGACACATGGTAACCATGAATTTTTGAGTATGATGGCAAAGTTATTACATACTTTGACCAGGGGAATACATTAATTAAGTTTATTTTTTAAAATAATACTTAGAAACTGAATGTGGTAGTATATAACCATAATCTTAGCACTTGAAAGGTAGAAGCAGGAAGATCAAGAGTTCCTCAGCTACAAAACAAGTTCAAAAACCAGTCTGGCTATACAATAACTTGTCTCAATGTGTCTCCTGCCTCCACCCACCTTCCAGAAAGGAGAGACAATGTGGCTTTGACCACTGTGTGCCAAAGAGACTACAGGCGAGCAATAAGGAGGTTCTCCACCTGTCCAGGTAAGAGTTGCCAGGGGTGGGAAGGTAAAGCATGTGGTAAGAAGTGTTTTATTGTGCACTGCATGTCTTCATGGTGGAGTTGACAGAGGGCTATATTAGATACATTGTGTGTTCCAGAGGACAATAGGTATCATTTAGGCTTTGGTTTGGGACAATTGGGAGGCGGAATGAGCCAAGAAGAGACCATCCAGGCAGAGACTGGAGGTTAGAAGTGAGGTAGAATCTTCATTATCACTATCATGAAATGCTGTATAAAATGACAAGAGTACAGTAGATGAGCAAGGAGACTGTGTAGAGAGAAAAGAAGCCCAGTGTTCAGAGACTGGAAAAAGTGGAGAACCCAATAAAAGGAACTCAAAAAGGATATTCACTCCTGGGTTTGACAACATGAAATATATTGGTAAACAAAATGGTGGAATCAAATGGCCATTATAATAATCTCAAGAGTGAACAGCAACTTAAAAACCTTGTTCTTGGGACTGGAAAGATGGCTCAGTGGTTAAGAACACTGACTGTTCTTACGGAGGACCTGAGTTTGATTCCCAGCATCCACATGGCAGCTAACAACTGTCTGTAATTCCAAGATCTGATACCTTTACACAGTTATACATGCAGGCAAAACACCAATTCACATAAAATAAAAAAAAAAATAAGTAAAACAAAACAGAACAAAACCCTTATTCTCAAGTGTTTCATTATAAAACTGGTTGGGCATTTTGCTGGAAAGAGGAGTAGAATCTGAGGACCCTCCCTGGTTTCATTTTTCAAAATAAAAAGCACATAGCAATGCATGCTGATTGGAGTTCTTTCAGCAGAGAGGGGCAACTTAATATGCAGGAGAAAGAAGAAAGGGTTTCAGTCCCAGAGCAGGCAAGAGCGAAGGAGGGGGGATCTGAATGTAAATGCAAGGGTCAGCCTCAGTCACAATGGCTTGTTCTGAGAAAGGAAGGCTGAGCAGAGACGCAAGGGAGGGGCCAGTCATCAGCTCACATATCAGTACATTATTGGAGAGTTTCCTGTACCTGGGAGAAGGCTAGCCGGTCAGTGTGAGATGTCACAGCACAGTATAGGAAAAGTTGGATTGTTTTCCTTGTGACTCCCTTCCCACTGACTCTTCTTTCTGTAGTCTCTCTGGTTTCTCTAACCAGGACCCAGCATGGACACTGCATGCTAATGAGACAGTGCTTGGTCCAAGCTCAGGCACTTGTTTCTGAATAATCAGTCTGGCACTTTACCAGCAACCATGAGCTTTGGATTTGCTGACAATTAACTGAAAGGCCAAGGCTCTTAACAATCATCCACTAGCTCTACTGTTCAGTTTGGCTTTACATCATGTTAACAAATGGGAATGATGGGAAAGCTGAGAAAGGACTGATGAAACCCCCATGACTACCAAACCATGGCTCAGATATCAAGACTCATGGGGCTCAGCTTGGAGGAAATGGACAAGGGTAAAACGTCATGACAATCCCCACATCGCATCCACCTTACATGTGTGGTCTGTGTATGTATATGTATGTGTGTGTGTGTGGTATGTATGTGTGTGGTGTGCTACATGCTTCGGCCATAGGACAACCTTGGTTGTTGGTCCTTGAGTGTGGTCTACCCTTTTTTGAGGTTGGGTTTTTTTACTGCCCCAGAACTTGCAAACTCCAGGGGTCCACTGTCTCTGCCTCCTCCGTGCTAGGATTACATGCACACTACCACACCTGACTTTTTCATACCTTTTTTTTTTAAATTTATTTATTACATATACAGTGTTCTGTCTGTGTCTGCAGGACAAAAGGGGGCACCAGATCTCATCACAGATGGTTGTGAGTCACCATGTGATTGCTGGGAATTGAACTCAGGGCCTCTGGAAGAACAGTCAGTGCTCTTAACCAGTGAGCCATCTATCTCTCCAGCCTCCACACTTGGTTTTTAAAATGTGGGTTCTAGGAATCAAACTTCAGTCCTTATGCCTGTGCGGCAAGTTCCTCACAATCTGAGGAATTCACGGAGTCCTTTATAACCCATATTCCTTTTTTATTTTTACCATATTTTGTAGAAGTAGAGATTGAAGCCATAGCCTTAGTCCCATCAAGCACCATACCATAGATCGCTAGCCTCTTCTCACACTCATTTCAAGTGGTACCAGAACCATTCTGGATCCCTTGCAGCCATCCACTTGACTTGGTTTTGTTTGCTTTCTAGCAACCTCCTATCTCTTTCCTGTAGCGTTTATTTCTCTTTAATATGACAACTATCAGTTTAAGTTTCTCAGATTGTATTACAAAAGCCCTAAATTCAGAATATGACTCTTTTCTAGTGATTTTTTAAAAAAAGCAGTAACAATTTGTCTTAGCACAGACAAAAGCCCCCTTTGAACGAAGCTTCAGGGCTTTGGCTGACATTGAAGGACAAAAGGAGAAGACCAGTCAGCAATCAGTTTTTGTGACATCCTGCCGGCACCTCGGAGCTTCATGAATTCACGGGGGACATCGGAGGCACTGAGATGGCAGAGATCGTTGTGGCAGAAGCAACTGGAAAATGTCCCGAGACTGAAACACAGACAGATTAACATCACTGGGGCAGACACTAATGACTAGTACTTGGAAACGCCAGAGGCTTATTCTGCCAGTTAGACAAGGAAAAACACATTGCCAGTCTCCTAAGACCTTAGATAGTTCCAGACTCTGCAGCAAGGTTGGTCAGTGTCCCTGTGCTGAGAAAGGAAGTGTTGTCCGATCTGCTATGGGCAGCACAGTCAGGAAGGCTGATCATAGCAATCATAGGACACCTCCCAGAGGTTAAGTTAGTAAAGTCTTGATATATAATTCAGTGCAATCAAGCCTTCAGTGTCTCCAGGTACCGGGCTTGTTTTAATAGTAACAGATGAAAGACTATTTTTTTTTTTATTCTGAATGCTCAGAAGCGCAACAAATGGGTTTTGAAACATGTTTTATGATTTACCCTTGAAAGATAATTAGAATGACATTTCAATCACCTGCATCTGGATTAAGCAATTTTGTCTCAGCATGTTTATTTCTAGGAAACAAACATTTTTTTTTTTTCAAACAAAAGCTTTGGCAAAAGAAAAATCTCTGAAGGACTGCTTTCCTCCTCAGGAAGGTCCTGCACCTTCCCCACACCAATCTGATGAGCAAAAATAAATGCGGAGTTTCAAGTCACAGAGATCAGTGAAAAGATTTCTGGCCCGGTTGAAGGGAAAAAGTGAGAAGCACATAAAAATTGAAAAAGGGAAGGAACTGACCAAATGTAATGTAAGCCACAACACTTTAGGCCTAAGTAAATCTAAAAGCCAGAAAGGTTCTAGGTTTTACTTAACCCATTCAAATCTGACCAACGATGAACATGGTGAGTGTTCCAAGTCTCATAACCAAGAAGATGTAAAGCTGGACCCTTGCTCTTTGTACAGTTGAGAATGTGTGATGAGCAGAATAAAGGGACATGATGAAATACTTAAGTGTACACTATGGATCTATGTTTAGATTTAGGAGTTTGGAAACAAGAGAAACTGACTGGTTGGAAGAATTCCTGGAGGAATATATATCAAACATATCTTCTGCTGACCTTTGTGAAATAGCCATCATTCGGGGTTGGAGGAATGGCTCAGTGGTTAAGAGCACTGACTGCCCTTCCAGATGACCTGAGTTTGATTCCCAGCACCCACATGGCAGCTCACAACTGCCTGTAACTGTAAAATATATATGACACCTTCACACTGACATATATGCAGGCAAAACACCAATGCACATAAAATAAAAATAAATTACAAAAGAAATGGCCATCATTCCTGCTGTGCCTTTTGTAGGAAGGCCAGTCTTTAAAACAATATACAGAAGTAAACACATTGGCCTGGAACCAGCCTACCTGGATTTCAAGCCTGGCTTGGTCATTTGCTAGAAGAATGATCTTTAGTGATTGGTCCTTTTTGTGTCTTCATTGTTTATAAAATGAAAAACTGTGCCTATAGGTTTTAGCATCTGAGACACTACAGTGGGTTACATGAGTGTCCCAGTGCTGTGGCAGGCCTGTAGTGCTCTTAGGAAAACTAAATAATATATATAATGTTCTCAGTGAAACTTCCCTTTAGTGTAGACCAGCTTCTCCTGGGGATGTCATCTTAAGTATTTGTCACAAGACCTGCATAAGTTGAAGACAATCAGTGCTCTGTCTGGGGAGACAGTGGCAGTATGGAACATAGAAGTTAATTAAAAGCTTTGTCTTTGAAAGTCTCATATCTACGCCATTTAGCTGGCAGGCCATGTTACTTTGTTTACACTGGCTCAACTTTTAGCACTATTTTAAAGTGGAATATTTTTGGAATACTAACTTCAACTTAATCATTTTATGTGTGCACACATGTTCTTTCATGTAGGTGCACATGTGTGTGCAAGTGTAGATGAATGTGTGTGTGTGTGTGTGTGTGTGTGTGTGTGTGTGTGTGTGTGTGCCTCCACAGAGTTGACTATACTAGCCAGGGTTCTCTGAAGAAAACATATGGAATATATATTAGTTTGGTTTAAATGTTCTGGGTAGTTCACCAATGGCTGCCTCACTCTGGAGGAGAGCTTGGTTATCTTTTAATTCTTCATCATTTTCTAAGAATTTTTTTTTTTCTGAGGTGAGGTCTCTCTGAATAGTCTTGGTTGTCCTGGAACTCAATCTGTAGAGCAGCATGGCTTCCCACTCACGAGAGATCTGCCTGCCTCTCCCTCTCAAGTGCTGGGATTAAAGGGGTATTGTAGTGATGTGTTACATATTTAATAAAACCTGGAATATCAAGAGATCAACCCAGAGTCACACTAGGCAGAGGTAGCTCCGGGAGTTCCAGGGATAACAGCGGTAATTCACACGTAGCTCCCTGAGAGTTCTGGATCTCTGTGAGTACCAGGCCAAACAGCTGGGTTTCAAAGGCACACACCTTTAATTGGGGGGGGGGCAGTGGGAGTGGTGACCTATGCCTTTAATCCCAAAACTCCAGAGACAGAGATCTTTCTGTGTTTCTGTGAGTTCAAGGCTGACTACCAGAGTAGCTCACACCTTTAATCTAAACTCGGATGAGATACAGCTGGGCAAGAAGGGTATTTAAGGCATCATAGGAAACCAGCAGAGGCAGAAGCGACCCAGGAGTGAGGTTGAGGAAGCTGGAAGATAGCTGGGTGAGATCTGACTGTGGTGTTTTCCTCTCTCTGGTATTTCAGCCTTTCCCCAATATCTGGCTCTGAGTTTCTTTCAGTACAATCTGAATTCATGCCACTGCTGCCCAGCTCACCATTTTCTAAAAACTTTATTTATTATTTATTTATGTTGGTGTTTTGCCTGGAACTGGAACTACAGACAGTTGCTAGCTGCCATGTGGGTGCTGGGAACCGAACCCAGGTCCTCTGGAAGAACAGCCGGTGCTCTTAACCGCTGAGCCATGTCTCCAGCCCCCCAGCTCACCATTTTCAATATGCAATATTATTGTGTGTGTGTGGTGCACATGTCACAGTGCACATGTGGAAGTCAGAGGGCAGTTTAGTAGAGATGGTCCTCTCTTTCTACCTTTAGGTGGATGTGGGTTCTTGGGATGGAATGCACATCAGCAGACCACCAGTTTTCACATTAAGTGCTTTTACCAGCTGAACCACCTCAGCATCTCTCAGTGTATCATTTTTAAAAATGTGATAAAGATATAACCAACCAAATGCAGAGGATTAATGGAAACATCTACACAACAGTGAAGAATGAATGCATATGTTTATGCTTAGAATAAGGAGTAAGTCTAAAGGGGAGAACAATGGTAATGGGCCAAACTCAACACATATTAAGTCAGACACTTTTCTACTATGAACTGCAAAGCAATCTCTTAAACCAAAGTAATTTATGAGGGTCAATAACTGGGATGACATCATCAGCCTCATCTCTTTGCCCCGCTCAGAGTGAGGTGGTGTCCTCATTCTCTTAGTAAAGCAGGGTTTGGAGGGGAGGTGGGTAGGAGCAGGGGAAGTCATCACCGGCAATTGCTCTTTGCCTCAGAATGTAAGATTAGACATCTCCCCTTCCCCACTAGCTTCAAGTAGAAACTTCAGATTGGTTATCCTAGTTGGTTGGTTTGGGCTCCTGAAAACAATGCCTCTCACCAGAAGTTAAAAATTCTCATAGGCTAGGCTAGTGACCTCTTTGACACTGGAAAGCAAAAGTATGTCTAAACCAGGCATAAGGATACACACTTTAATTCCAGCACCCAGGAGGCAGATGGATCTCTGAGTTTGAGGCCAGTCCTGTCTACAAAGCAAATTATGAGACAACCAGAGCTACACAGAGAAACCGTGTCTCAGCAAGATGGGGAGCACATTCACAATTTGGGGAAATGGCTCATCCAGTAAAGTGTTTGTATCAAAAGCATGATGTCCAACACCTACATAAAACACCTGTCAGTGCAGCACATATCTGTAATCCTGGTGCTAGAGAGGCAGAGACAGGAAGATCTTGTTGACCTAGTTGCCAGTCAATCTAGCAGAACCAGTGAGAACTAGATGAGAGACCCTGACTCAAAAAAGAAAATAGAAGAGTGACCTAGATGTGTATCACACATGTATGTACAGGTGGACACATACAAATACATACATATAGATGTTACACACACACACAGTATGTCTACAGAAAATCATTGTACAACATCAATTACTAAAGACTTCCAAATATGCAACAATAACTGCTTATCTTTTTTCCATAATTACTCCAAAAGTGTTTTTTTTCATAATTCTACTGAATCACATTCAATTAGAAAAATACCACTTACCCTCCAGTGAGTGGGAGACAGCCTAAAGATAGAAACCTCTTTTACATCCTACTGTGCTTTATAATTACAGGTGGTTTGCAGTATTCTCGTTCAAGCCTGGATGAGGTTCATCAGGACCTAATAGCCTACGTCTAAATTATAGATTGTTCCTACCAAACACGCTTAAGACATAGAAATGGGAAGAAAATCAGATAATCACAAAATTAAACCACATTTAGGAATGGCAAAGGTGGAAAATAATCAACTTTCCTGAGTACTTCCTGTTGGCAAAGTTATAGGGTCCTTTCCAAGTCACCCAGGAAAGAGTCTCTCTCTCTCTCTCTCTCTCTCTCTCTCTCTCTCTCTCTCTCTCTCTCTCTCTCTCTCAGAGACAGGGTTTCTCTATGTGGTCCTAGTTTGTCCTATGTAGACCTGGCTGGCCTCGAACTCAGAGATCTGCCTACCTCTGCATGGGATTAAAAGCATATGCCATCACTGCCTAGCAGGAGGGATTCTCTTGATTTGCAATCTGGCTGTAATGGTTTCACCCAATGAAATGATTTCCTCATTTCTTCTTCTCCATGGTCACATCTGAAAGCAATGGTGGAAAGATTCTTATTCATGTCTTCAGAGGACTGAAGGATTGTGAGTTCTTTAGACTCTCAGTTATCTGTTTATGAGGGTCAGTGCCTCTCTGGTAGTACATTTTTTCTTTCATGTTTTTCCCTTGAGATGCTTGTCAATTGACTGATTTGTAGTAGTAGCCAATGCCAAGATCTTGTCATGTTACATCCTCTGAATTGGTCTTAAGAGCTTTCTAGTAGTGTCTCCCTTTGAAGGAAGCAGCTCAGTAGATAGACATGATGGAGGTTGCTTACCACACATACATCCCCTTTATGACTGAAGTACTCAGAGTGCTAGAAGCTGGTGGAACTCAGCTGACATTAACTGGGTACCACCTTAAGCCTCACCTGGCCCACAGCCATGGTTTCTCCCCAATGGGTCATTGAAACAAGATACCAATGACAGGAAATAAAGGCCCGAGTGACTTAGCCGAGGGACAGTTAGTTCAGAAAGGTCCTCTCCCATCCATAGCTATCTGAACTCTGAGGTCTCCATTACAAATGAATTATCATTTGATTGCTCCCTCTTCCCAGTCGTTCTTTGTGGCATCCCATGGACAGTGTTCTTAGCACACACTCCAACAGACTTCCCTTCAAGATGAAATTCAGTATTTCCCCGGAAAGGCAGCATATGAATTAGTGAGAAACAGCAGTATGGGCCTGTTATGGGATCCCAGGTTGTGTCCTAGAGCATGGCGCTTGACAGAGGGGGAATCTGTTACTTTGATCAGAGAAGCAGTATGGAAAAAGGAAGGCTTGGGAGAAAACAATCTCAAGTCAAGACATCTCTCTATTATTTGATTTCCCTTGGATTCCAGCTATGAATCTTGTGACTTTTTAAAAACTTCACTCAAATTTAGAATAAAGACTAAAAACTCACGTGGGACACCTCTTCAACATCTGTATTATCAGACCACCAGTTCTGGGATAGCTGGGGGCAAATGGAGAGACCACTGCTTGTCAAAGATGTGTTGTATGAACTTTCTCTGGGGAAATGTAAACAAGTGCCTATTCATGTCAGGTAGGGAACCAATAACAGACCAAGTATGAGCCCACCAACATGGACTTGGCAGGCCAATGAGTTTGTTAGGGTGACTTATAGAGCACGGGTACCGGGCTACTATCAGGGGCGTGAGTGATCTCTAAACAGTTGCATCTCAGGAAAGTCTCACCCCACATGAATGGCAATGTCCTCGTAATTGTGCAGGTGGTTCCTGTGGATGAGGATCTAAAGCTTTCAGCTACTGACCCAATGCCGTGTCTGCCTGCTTCCACCATGATGATCATGGACCAACTCTACGAAACTATAAGCAAGTCCCCAGTTAAATGCTTTCTTTTATAAAAGTAGCCTTGGTCATGGTATCTCTTCTCAGCAACAGAACACTAAGACACATTCCTTACTAGCTCCTACAGAACATTGATTAGGCCAGATTTTATTTATAGTATCACTACTTTGAGTAAGGTGATATATTAGTTAGACCTAGATAAGTTCATATATCAGGGCCTTGAAACATATTTCAATAAAAAACAGTTTTCCTCTAGTTATGAGGACTGAACCCAGGGCCTCATACATGTTGAGCAAGTATTCTACCACTGAGCAACACTCCTGCCTTTCATACTTACTAAGACCAAACAAAATTTTTTGGTTTTCCTTTCCTTAGCCTAACTGAGATTATCAGAAGGAAATTTACATAAAATTGTTCAAGGGAAATTATCTTTTTAATCCATACAGAGAATAACAAAAAAAACCATATTACATATGCTCAGAGAAAATTAAATGTTTCTAGCTCTTTTAAAAACAAAATACCCCCCCAAAAAAACATCAGTTACCCAGGACAATACAAAACATATCACATTTTAGTAATTAAGAAATAAATTACAGGGGCTGGAGAGATGGCTGTTAAGAACACTGACTGTTTTATCAGAAGACCTGAGTTCGATTCCCAGCAACCACATGGCAGCTCAAAACTGTCTGTTTTCCCAAGATCTGACACCCTTACACAGTTATACATGCTGGCAAGCAAAACATCAATTCACATAAATAAAAATAAATAATCTTTAAAAAAGAAACAAATTACATTTTAGTAATTAACAGTTTTTCTTAAGAAAGAATTCCTAAATACCAGCTCCTGTCTTGAAGGGAGTCAGTTGTATCTATCAGTCAGAACACTGACGATGCCCATTATGTTTGAGCAGCGTTCTATATTGATTTACCCAGACACTATCTGCCCTATGGGAAACACATAGACTTGCCAGCCTTCACACTTGGAGACATCAGGAAAATATCAGCAACAACCCCTTGTTGCCAGCATGGGTTATTTTCTTATAGTAAATGACCCTGCATCTGTCTTCCTGGTTTGTGCACTTCTGGAAGAATCTGTTTGACAGAAGGGTAGCTGAAGGCTGCAACTATGATGGCGCGGATCTCCGCTCTTGAGGAGAATCCTGGGGCTGTATGCCAACAAGGGGCTGAGCAGAATATTTTTTGGAATAATTGAGAATTACATACATGAATAAACTTGGATATGAAAAATGTTGTCACAGATGGGAGAAGCCCTTGACTCACCATGTAAGTTGCCTGAAGAGAAAACCCAGGCTTGGCTAAACGAGATCTGCTGCTTAAAATATGCTAAAGCTTTCTAAGCAAATAAGCATTTGAACTGCAGACAATCATTTGCTTCTGTGCTCACACTATTTTGTTTGTGTGAAGACTGAAGGGGACTCCAAAAAGGCCAGCACAAAATTATGAATGATCAGTGCTATTTCTTTGACTCTTTAGAAGTCTCGTAATCTATTACAAGGCAAGAAATAAGCTTATTGATCAAAACCAAACAAGATTAATATCTGTTGTAGAAGATTTCTGACCCCATTTGGGGCAGAGGTTTGGACCTGGCCCGTGGCAGCTTTTATCCCCCAAATAAATGAATCAGCCACTTATATTAATTTCATACTGTTTGGCCTATGTCTCAAGCACATTACTAGCTAGCTCTTTCATCTTAACTCAACCCATTTCTAGTAATCTGTCTGCCATGTAACCTGGCCTGTGGCTCACCTGGATTCCTTACATGGTTCTTCTTCCGGGGTCAGATGGAGACTAACTCCGCCCTCCTTCTACCTGTCTTTCCTCTGATGCTCCACCCACTTCTCTGGTGCTTCACATAGGCCAAACCAGTTACTTTATTTACAGCATACTGAGAACATTTCCACCACAAATAGCTTCTGTTCTATAGATTTCTCATGTAGGGTGTCAGGCACCCCCTTCTCAGTTCAGAATCTTGAAGGTGTTTCTCCCTTTTGAAGCTTCAGTCTTCAGACTGAAGAGATTAAGAACTTTGATTGTGTTCCCAGAGGTTCTGAGTTCAATTCCTAGCAACCAAATGAGGGCTCACAACCATCTATAAGGAGATTTGGTGCCTTTTGGCATACAGGCAGAACAGTTGTTAAATCATCTTATGCAAAATATTTAAGACCTGAGATTTTAGTCTTCATTATCTAAGACAATATTTTTCACTGAAGATTTAACAGTAAAGACAGTGAGTTTTGAAGTTTGGGAAAGCTTTGTTGGAAAGTCAGCTCAGCTATGTGGTTCCTAGGTATGGTCAAGTACATCTGTCTGCCTGGTGCCTCTGTCTATTTGCATTTACACTGACCTGCTTGAGTATAGTGTTTTCTAAAACTATGACCCATGCTTCAGCCACAAGCAGAGAATTAAAAGTACAGTCAACATTCGGGGCTAGAGAGATGGCTCAGCTGTTGAGAGCACTGACTGCTCTTCCAGAAGACTGGGGTTCAATTCCCAGCATCCACATGGCAGCTCACAACTGTCTGTACTTCCAGGCAAAACACCAAGGCAAATAAATAAATAAATAAATAGGTTTTTAAAAAAAAATTACAAAGAGTAAAATAACCTCCCAAATTCCTATTATGTCGTTATATTTGTTCCTCTTCCCTTGTCCCCTTTGAGACAGAATCTCATGTAGCCTAGGCTGGCCTCAAACACTTGATGTAGCCAAGGATGTCTTTTTTTTTCTTTTTAAATTATTTATTTATTATGTGTATGCTGTTCTGTCTGCATGTATGCTTGTGAACCACCATGTGGTTGCTGGAAATTGAACTCAAGACCTTCTGGAAGAGCAGCCAGTGCTCTTAAATTTATGATTCTCCTGCCTCAGCTTCCAAGAATGCTGGGATTATAGGCATGTGCCACCACACCCCGTTTTGTAGTGCTAAAGACTTTTTTGTAAAGTCTCTATCAACTAAGATCCATCACCATCGCATTTGGGATAATTTTCTGGGGAAGTATCTTAAAGAGAACTCCAAATGTCATGTTAATATAATTCAAAATTAGATAAGTCAGTGACAATAGGTTTCTCTTAAAAAGAAAAGAAAATGTATTTTCTTCTTTAATTACAAAGCCATTATCATATATGTAAAAATTATCAACAATTCTTGGTGTTGCACAGTATAAACCCCAAAGTCACCATCGTAGTTGTAGTTTCCAGTGCTAGGATAAAACTCCATGACCAAACGACAAGTTGGGGAAGAAGGGTTTATTTGGTTTTTACTTCCACATCATAGTCCATTATTGAAGAAAGTCAGGAGGAACTCAAACAGGGCAGGAACCTGGAGGCAGGAGCTGATGCAGAGACCATGGAGGGGTGCTGCTTATGAGCTTGCTCTTCATGGCTTGCTCAGCCTGCTTTCCTATAGAATCCAGGACCACCAGCCCAGGAATGGCAACACCCACAATGGGCTGGGTCCTCCCCCATCAATCACTTGCTAAGAAAATGACTTACAGAAGGATCTTATAGAGGCATTTACTCAATTGAGGCTCCATCTTTTCAGATAACTCTAGCTTGTGTCGAGTTGACATAAAACTATCCATTACAGTCGAGTTTCCTTGAATGTCTCAAGAATGTCTTTTAGCTAAATGTGGTGGCATTACAGAGCCCGGGAAGCAGTCACATCTGTCATATATTAGGAATTCCAGGACTTTCAGGGCTACATAGTGAGACTGTCTCAAACTAATGTCTCACTACAATTAGTTTGTTCATACCAAGGTCAATCAGCATTAAAAAAAATGAGACAAAGTAGGTGAGTCAATATCTAAGGATATAACCTAAGAAAGCTAACTATTCATGATATGCTCTTTCTTTGAGATAGGGCTTAAATGTAGTGCAGGCTGGCCTTGAACTTGCTATGTAGACAAAGATGACCTCAAACTTCTTATCCTTTCGTATTCTGTTTCAAATGCTGGGATTGCAAGTTTGCACCACTCAATTTGGTCTGTGCTGGAGTTCACACACACTGGACAAGCTCTCTACCAACTAAACTACATTCCTAGACTGAAATTTCTTTTGTATTTGTACCCTCTGAGAGACATTGTTTTTATTATTTGGCATCATCATAGTAGCTTGGAAACTACTGGGTTGGGGGCTTTCTCCTTGCACTGATAAGCTCTGGATGAACACCTCTATGTTCTCCTACTCCAACTAAAGAGGCATGAACAGGCACACAGGAGAGCTGCCAGTTCTGGCTCTTTCTGTTCCCTCTGCTCGATTCTTCACTCACTGCCATGGATACTGTTTCAATGATTTTCTGACATCCAAGGGCTGATGCCCTTCTCATCACGAGACCACTTATTGTCCAAACCAGCTGTTACTTGTCTAGCCTCCTTTATGTTATGCTCATTATATTGTTTTATATAATGTGATCTGTGTACAGTGTTTTATCTTTTTCCATAAACAAAATATAGTCAGTAGTACTAAGAGGAATACACCTTTTTCCAGAAATGTAATTTGGCATATGCTGTGCATAAACTAATTATTTAACTCAATATGTGAGTTAAAAGATACAGTCAAGAGGTTATTAGGTAATAAAGACATTGGTGTCAAGATGCAGATGCCCAAGGGGAGATTGGCAAATAACTCAAATTGGTGAGGTTTATGCTTGACCATGAAAAGCAACAATAACACAGGTTGGGAAATATGCTTGGGACCAGAAGAAATGTCTCAGATGTTGGTACCTTGGGGATTTTGGAATATTTGCATTTTACAAGTTATGTATCCTCACCTTCTAAATTTAAGCTGTTCCAAATTTTAAGACTTCTTGACCATTAATTATGTCACTGCTCAAAACATTCTGGGCTTTAGCATATTTTACACTTCAAATTTGCGGGTTAGAGATGCTCTACCCCTAATAGCTAAAATATTTTCAGGAACCCTCAACTGCATGGCACTGTAGGTATCTAGTATTTCTCCAAATCCAAACTAACAAAATGCTGAGTATTGTTTTTGGTTTAAAAGTTGTCTTGATGCAAAACCTGGGGGAAAACATGGTTTTTTTTTACTGGAGGTTAATGCTGGAGGGTGAGAAAGCAATGCTTGCTTTTGAAGTATAAATAAGGATGGCCTGAGTTATTTAGGGTGGCCCTTGTATGGAACTCATCTGGTGTTTAGACACTTCTTCCATCAACACTCCTTCCCTGTCAAGTCTCCATCTTGGTTATGTCAAGCTGACAATCCAAACTAACCAGGACAACTAGTTTTATACAGCCACAGGTTTAGAAAGTCATGTTGGTGCTGGAGAGATGTCTCAGAGGTTAAGAGCACCGACTGTTCTTCCAGAGGTCCTGAGTTCAATTCCCAGCAACCACACGGTGGCTCACAGCCATCTACCTTGAGATCTGGTGCCATCTTCTGGCACACAGGCATAGTGGAGGCAGAATGTTGTATACATAATAAATAAAATCTTTAAAGAAAGGAAGAAAGAAAGAAAGAAAGCCATGTTGCTCAGACTTTCCCAGAGTTTGACTTCTAAGTTATTCTTCTTAGTAAGACTCTACTCAAAATATTTCATTCACTGGGAATCTGGATGCTAGTTAACTAATGTCTGAGTCTTTTACATCATTCACAAGAAGCCGAAGAGAGGCCAAGGACAAGAGGGACCTCTCTTCAATCACATCCTGCTTCTGGAGTATGTCTAAGGTATTCTTTGAAGATGCTGGCAAGGTGTGAACTGAAAATGGACAAATCTGTGTTCTCCCTCATGCTCTTTCTTCCCTTTGCCCTCCCTCCCCTTCCTCCTCACAGACACATATCCCTACTTGAACTTGTAAATGGCAAGGTCAAAAGTTGGGTCTACCTAAGACTTCCATTATATTATCCAGTGCCTTGATGCTGGACATGGAGTTACAGCATTTAGTGTTTATCCTGCTGGGTTTTGGTCTTGTGGGGATCCCATCCCTTTTTCCTGTGCCCCCCATTGCTTCATTTGGGAATGGAGATGTTTGCTCTCTGTCACTGTACACTTGAAGTGTGTAATTTGTTTTTATTTTTAAATTTTTGTTTGGTTTTTGGAGAAAGGAATTTTTTCTGTGTAACAGTCCTGGTTTTCCTGGAACTCTCTCTATAGACCAACATGACCTTGAACTCACAGACTGCCTGCCTCTGCCACCTGTGTGCTGGGATCAAAGGCATATACCACCACCACCAAGCTTATTTTTAATTTTTTTTAACAGGGGCTCATATTGAGTTTCAATAGTGACTTTAAATTCGGACTTCTGACACAACATTGAACTGTTATGACTCTCAGAACTCTTGGGCTGGATTATAGGCATCTTGTATTACCAGATGGCCTTGGCTCTTCCAGTCCAAGTGTAGAATGCTATGGTTTACATATAGAATGTATGTTCCTTACAAACTTATATATTGAACACTTTGTCTCCGGTTGCTGCTGCTATTTTGGGAAAGAGTAGAAACTTTGGGAGACAGGATTTAGAATATTTGTTCTCAACCTGTGGATTGTAATCCCTTTGGTTATACAGGCCCTTTCACAGGAGTAGAATATTAGATAGATACCCTGCATATTAGCTATTTACACCATGATTCATAATAGTGGCAAAATTACAGTTATGAAGTAGCAACAAAATAATTTTAGGGTTGAAGGTCATCATAACATGAGCAATTAAAGGTTACAGCAGAGGAAGGTTGAGAACCATTGTTTAGAGGAAGAGGGCCACTAAGTCATGCCTTTAAACGTTATACCTGGTCTCCAGTCCCTTCCTATAATATGAAGTTTCTGGCCTGGTCTTTCTGGCCTAGCCCTGAGGTTCTGACCTGCTGTTCCACAGAAATACACAGAAGCTTGTATTAATTTTGTGCTGATCAGCCTATGGCTCTGGCATATTGCTAGCTAGCTCTTAAATTAACACATGATTCTTATCTTGTTCAGCCATGCAGCTTGGTTAATTTTTTTCAGAGCAGCATTTTAACTTTTGCCCTCATCTCAGATAGAGTCTTGGTGGCATCTCTCTGGCTTCTTTGCTCTGCTCTTCCTGTTCCCAGAGTTTTCTTAGTAGATAGCCCTGCTCACACTTCCTGTCTGCTTCTGGCCAATCAGCTTTTTACTAAACTAGTAGGCGGGACAAATATTTACCACCTACCAGAACATACTCCCACAGCACCATCCCTTTTCTCTACTTTCTGTCCAACATGAAGTAACGAAATGACTCTTCTCTAAATTCCTATCCCTATGGTGTTCTACCTAAATGAGGCAGGCAAGGAAAACATTCGACTGAGACCTTTGAAACTGTGAACACTTTTCCTTGGAAGCTGTTCATGTGCAACATTGTATTGCAGTCTGATGCAGTGATATCGTTAGCATTCAGGCATTTACATAGGCCTTCCCTTGGAACTGAGCAGCAGCAGGACATTTCATCATCAGTTGCCAAGATGTGACACTGTGGCTACTGTAGATAGGATTCAGGTACTCTCACTATGCACATGCGCTATCTCTTCTCGTAGCAAGCACGTTCTCTTCCTGCTCTTTTCCTTCGCTTTTGTTCAGAGGCCGCCTCTGCACCTCCTCCCCCAATAAACCTCTCCCATGAGCTCTGTTGCACAGTGTGACTTTGCGGCACCTCTTGGCTCCAGCCCACCAAGGAACCTGTTAAATCATTTCAAATGCTGTCTGGCACATTACTCTTCTGGTTGCTGTGGCCTAACACCTGACAGAAACAACGAAAGGAAGGAAGGATTTATGTATGGCTATGGTTCATGAAGGCATACAATCATGAGGGGGAAGACTTGGTTGCATAAACATGAAGTTGCTGGTCACATTGTATCAGCAGTCAGAAGAGAGTAAAACTTGTGTTTTATTCACTTTGTCTTTTTTATCCACTTTGGGAACCCAGCTCATGGAATGAACACACACACACACACACACACACACACACACACACACACACACACACACACACCATCCAGGGTGGGTCTTCTTAATTAATGCCCTAACACCATGGAGGCTTTGCAAAGTTTTGTCTCCAAGGTGATTGATTCTAACTTCCATCCAGTTGACAATTAAGACCGACCATGTATCACAACCAAATGAATGTATAAAAAAAAAAAATGAACAAAAAGAAATAAAAAAGATGTGACTGCCCCTAGGTATGATGGAGGAGAAAGTTTATTATAGATGTGTGGGAGGGCAAAGCCAGAGTGATGACCAGGCTGAGCTGGGCCATATTGATAACAGGAATGGGAAGGGAGAGAGGGTGGAGGGGACTCAGGAGCAGCAGCCAGGAGCCCAAGGGTACAAAAGGGGTGGGTAGCCAAAATGTCTGCATTACATAGGGAAAAGCCTCTGGGGGAAGGGCAGCCCTACCCCTGGGCTGGAGACTTCAGGGCAGAGGGTAGAGCATGCCAGCCACACCCTGTAACAGGCAGAAACTGAGGAATGCTGGGAGAAGCTGGCAGCCAGGTTCACTTTGGTATGTTAAATAGGCACCTTAGTCATTTGTCCAGGGTTTGAAACTTAACACCAAGGACTAGAGTTTTCAGAAGTAAACACTTGAAAATCCATTATCATAATTACTTCTTCCATATTTGTATCCAAACCTTTAGCCTTCCTTGGGTGTGACATATGCTTGGGCTGTCTGCATCCTTTATGAAAGCTGTATATACTGGTTGGCTCAATTCCCAGCACCCACACAGTGACTTGAAACTTGTCTGTATTCCAGTCCCAGGGGATCTGAAACTCTCTTCTGACCTTCGGGGGTACCAGACATGCTTGAGGTCACATGCATACATGTGTACAAAACACTCACACATAAAATGATAAAAAAATAAATCATTTTTTAAAAATCCAAGTGAATTAGTTTCACAGTAACACACCAAATTTTCCAACGGCTTTTTCCATCTCCTCTGTATTAAAGTCTGAGTCTTGACAGTCAGCTCCCTGTGTGTGTGCAAAGGTAATGTTGAATGACGTGACTCCCATACACCTCTATGACCTCGCTGTCCAACCCCACTGTGCTCACTTTCATCCAGTCCTTTATAGTTTTCTCCAGTTAGGGACTTGCATTTGTTGTCTGAAACTGGAATAAGAGCTGGCTGCCCTTCCCTCTAGGCAACCCTCACTTCCTCCCTTTCAGTTTTTTGTTCACATGGTGGTTCCTTGTTCTGCTGGGGCAATGCAATAGCTGAGAAAAGCAGCCTAAGGGAGAAACTTTGACTGGGTATCGGCTGTCATGGTAACCGTCATGGTGATGTGGCAACAGGAGATTAGTCAGGAAACAGAGATGATCCATGGTGTGTTGTTTTTGCTCCTTTAAGGGGCCCACCACCCAACTCCCAAATCAATCATACATAGGAAGGCTTATTCTTACTTATAAATGCGTAGACTTAGCTTGGCTTGTTTCTTGCCAGCTTTTCTCAACTTTAAATTATCCCGATGACCTTTTGCCTTTGGGCTTTTTCCTTTTAATTTCTGTATACCTTTCTTTGTTTCTTACTCTGTGGCTGGCTGTGTAGCTGAGTGGCTGACCCCTGGAGTTTTCTCCTTCTTCTCTGCCTACTTCTTTCTCTTTCTCTTCCCAGATTTCTCCTGCCTTGCTATTGGCCATTCAGTTCCTTATTAGACCATCAGGTGTTTTAGGCAGGCAAGTAATACAACTTCACAGAGTTAAACAAATGCAACAGCTCTAAAATCATCTACAACAGTGGTGCCTAGCACTTTCTCCTTGAGATTCAGCCCTACCAGGTCACTCAATGGTGCCACTCACATTTAGGGTGTTTCTTTCCACATCCATTAAACCAGCCTAGAAACTCCCTCACGGACATGTCTGTGGTGACTCTAAATCCTATCAAGATTAGTCACCACAGATGACATCCTACTATCAATCCTCTGATTTATTTTACATCACAGTTCTTATGTGGCTCTTTAAATGTATGGAGTTTCATCTGAGTTGAGATCTGTTCTGTGTTATTGTCTGTCGTAGCCCCAGGATCCCGAATAGTGCCCCGAACAAACTATGTGCTCATTAAATAGTATGGATAGTGAGAGAATAAATCATATCCTATCATAGTGCTCAAGAATGTAACTCAGAGTAAATTAATCTTTTTCTGGGGGTATCAACTTCCTGTTCTCCAAAAGAAACGTAAGTCAAGTTATCTTTACTCCGTTCAATAAATGCCTAATGCACGGAGGGTTTCTCAACCTGAAGAGGACTTTCTACTATACACGAAGTCGCAGTCCGTGCTGTCAGTTTGCTGTCCAGCAGGAGAAACAGCCAAATAGGAAACTTCCAGAGGGAGGATGTTCACCTGGTGGCAGTTAATAAACAGCTACGCAGAAGGTGGAAGGAAGCGCTCGGGGTATCTTTTCATTCTGCAAGCCCTATGCAGGCAGGAACTTGTTTTATTAACCGCAGGCTTGCAGACTATCACACCATTACCTTAATAGCTGCATCGGAGTTATTAACTGAAAGGATGAGCGGGGCAGCGAGAAAAGAGAAAGTTCAATTTCAATATTTAAAAGTCTACGACCTTTGCTAAAATGCACATATTTCATAAACCGAGAGATTGCCTATACACTTAGGACGAGTTCTGTATATTCGTCTACCTTATCCCTAGCTCTGATCACACAAATCGCATATATTTAGCTTGGGGGCCCACAGCCCAGCCCCACAGTTTCCTTGGTCAAGGTTTCCTCTAACCGCGTTTCTAGAGCTACTGCAGGAACTACGTCACTGAGCAACCAGGGCAGCCGCTCAAAGGCAATTTAGACGCCGGGAAGGAACATCGTTGCTACTCCGGGATCCGCGCAGTCGGCCCGGCCCGGAAACCCCCGGTATCGCTCCTAGTTGGCCCCCCACAAGCCCTTGCGCGAGCATGAGCGGAGTTGACCTTTAGGGACTCTACCAATTGCAAAGTATAGGGGGTGACCTGGCCGAGCTCTCTGAGAACGAGGGGGGCAAGAGATACGGAAATAGGGGCATTAAGAATAGGACACAAAATAAATAATTTTCTGCAAAGCAAATAAGAGGTCTAGATGCCCTATGGATCTCAGCTTTTCCCTCGTGTGCGCCTTGGCGAGGCTCCATCCTTCCCCGCATCTCGGACATTGGTACATTCCACCGGGGCGACCCGGTCATCACGTGTTCCTCCAGGTCCTCTGCAGGAGCGTGCATCCTGGCTTGTGCATGCTGAGCCATGGCAGCCCTGTTGAGATCCGCTCGTTGGCTGCTCGGGGCCGCAGCGGCCCAGCGCCTCCCGCTATCCTTGCGCCTCTCTGCGGGTGGCCCGGGACGGCTGTTCTCCGTCACCCGGGTGGCGGCCGCTAGTGGCAGGCTGCCTGCAGGGTGAGTACCGGACCCTGTCTCCTACCGGTGGACCGGCCGATGCCGGGCTCGAGCCCTCTGTCTCCGCAGTCCCTGTAGCTCAGGCATGAGCTTCTAATGCATTGGCCAATGCTTTAGGGACGACGAGATTGAGAGTCTTGAGAAGGTCATGGTCGAGGGCATAGCTGGCTTCCGGTTTGCTGCTTGAGGTCGCCACCTGCTCTCAGGCTGCGGACTGGGGGACACTAAGGGGTTTAGGGGAGGGGGCTGCTGCGGTGGGGGCAGGTGTTGTGTCTTTCCTTAGGAGTGCCTTTCTTGGGTGCTGTCCACGCTGTTGATCAATAACATGCTAGTATTTAGTCTTAGGAGACTTCGAGTTTTCTTTCTCTTCCCCTCCCCCTGGGGGCTGGGTTTGAAGATTTGAGTGACCCAGGGATAGGGATAGTTTAGTGCATGACATTTGATTATGGCCAGTTGGAGTTTCCGCCTGCGTTTTGTTGAATGGAGTTTTCCTCCAGTGTATACACCGATGTCATGAGGTTGACATTGTCTCAGAAGAGTAGGTGGATGAACACATGCCAGGCACTGTGGTGGGATCTATCTAGGTATGCAAAAACAAGTTAAATACCCAGTTAGTGTCAAATATTTGTGTGAGTACATCCTCATGGATTGAGGTCCAGGGAGGCAAGAATGATCATTTGATTAGCATTTTGATTACCAGGAAAAAGAAGATGGGCACTTTGTTCTTAGCATCAGATTAAAAATCGACAATTGAATGACCCACAAGAGAACTTTGGGGTTTAGCATGAAGATTTAGAAACTAATCTGGAGTAGGATGCTTTAGTTTATTTGCACCATGACATTGGGCAAACCGCTCAAGAAGCCTTACCTTCTTTAGGCACACAGATGGACAGACTGCCAAGGTGGGGAGTAGTTCATGAGGGGCAAGGCTTGACATGGTGTAACTGTAAGAGTAAAGTAACTGTCTTCATGGGCAAGCCTGGCACTGCGGATAATTAGAAGAAGAAAATGCTTATGGCTTCTCAACAACTTAGTGATGCTTCTTGTAAATTGGGGCCTTGCCTGTGTTTCTGTGGTAGGCCTGAACTGTGAACCTTCCTTCAGCAATCATGGTTTTGATACATATCTTCATTCTTCATCCTTTATCCCTTTATCCCCAATCCCTCTTACGTTCCTTTAGTCCAGGGGTTCTCAACCCATGGGCAGTGACCCTTTTGGGGGTTGCATATATCAGATATTTGCATTATGGTTCATAACAGTAGTAAGATTACAGTTATGAAGTAGCAATGAAATAATTTTATGGTTGGGGGTTACCACAACATGAGGAACTGTATTAAAGGGTCACAGTGTCAGGAAGGTTGAGAAGCGCTGCTGCAGTCCTTAACAGGAGGCCAGAAGCCAGTGTTGCAGATCTGTTATTGCTCTTCTCTGATGTGTTTGGGAAACACTGAGCCTTTAGTGACAGGCTCTTGGTCTGGATGTTTAGCATGTCTGCATTTCGTTTCCTTTCTGCATAATCTTAGGCCCACCCCCTATTGGTTGTGTCTGTAAGGGAGAATTGCAAGATGTCTCTGTGAAGCTGATCTTTTGTCATTCAGGACTCAGGTGTGTTTTTACAAGAAGCTTTGTCATAACTTGATTCAAAAAGCAACCCTGTGCATCAGCAAGATGGCTCATGGAGAAAAAGCACTTTCCCTGCAAGCCTGATGACCTTACTTTGATCCCCGGGATCCACATGGAGGGAGAGAAAGGCTCCCGTAACTTGTCCTCTGACCTCCACACGAACACACACAAAAGATAAATAAAAGGAAGAATGGAAGCAGAGACTGAGTCTTGTCTGTGGTGTGGTTCACTCGTGTCGTTAGAGCACAGTGCTTGGTCTTGTTCCCAACGCTGTGTGCTCAGGTCTCTGCAGGCAATAAAGTCATATTTGTTCACTCTCCCTGGACTTTGAACGCTTTCCTCTACCGTCTCCTATCCCACAACTCTTTTTTTGCTTTTTGAGACAAGGTTTCTCTGTGTAACCCTGGCTGTCTTGTAGATCACTCTGTAGACCAGGCTGGCCTTGAACTCACTGACTTCTGGGTGCTGAAATTAAGGTGTATGCTATATGCCCATAAGTCTTTACTGTTTTTATCTTGCTTTATCTTTTTGTTTTGTTGTTTGTGGCGAGAAGAGCATGTCAGATCCCCAGAAATTGTAGATGCAGACAGTGGTGAGCTGTAGGGCATGGGTGCTAGGAACTGAACTGGGGTCTTCTGGAAGATCAGGAAACGTTCTTAACTACTGGGCCACCTCTCCATCCCCATTGATTTTTTTTTTTTTTTTTTTTTTAAAGTAAAACTCATGTTCCTTGAAGAGTAACTAAATTACAGAGGGAAAACACCAAAAATCTTTCTTACCTTCACCCATTGGTATAGGGTTGATATATTTTCCAGTCATTTATGAATATGTGGCTATATATTGGTTTTACTTCATTTTCATAGAAGGCATCATGATTACCAAATTTGTATTCTGGGCCCAAATCTCTGGTCTCCTGCTTCTTTCCACGCAGGCCCTTTCCTGGCCCTAGGACAGCATGTCAGTCAGTCTCTTGTGTTTCAGAATTTTTTTTGCACCTGCCTCCTTGGTGCTTGTCCATGTTCATATATTAGATGCTCATATACGTGGAGTTTTGTTGTCCCATGTTAAATGCTCAAGGACTCGGAGATTTTGATGTCGTACATTAGATGCTCACATACTGGAGGCGCTGCTGCTGGAGACTAACATCTTCTCACTCTGCATTCTCTTTGCAGAGGCCCCAGTCTGGTGAGATCTGGTTCTGCAGGTTGATGGCCATGCTAGCCCCATGGTGCTAGCCCCATGATCCATTGTGGTAGGGTCTCAATACAGGGAAGGATTTTGGTTTTTTGTTTGTTTATTTGTTTGTTTGTTTTTGTTTTTTATTTTTATTTATTTATTTATTTATTTTTTCTTTTCAGAGAAGGATTTTGAATGTGATAGATCTTAACAAAAACTTATTTAGGCTGTGAGAAAAAGCAAGCATGGCCAGTTAGGAACAGCATAGGTACTGCAGACTGGTGGTGCAGAACTGAAGCTCTTCCTTTCCTGGAGAAAGGACAGGAGGTTGGTGAGCATGTTAGAACTGCCAAGAGTAGATTTGGAAATCCGGACAAGCAAGGGTCCCATTAGCACACACCTTTCTTCACACCCGCTCATTCTCTGGCTGAGAGTACAAGGTGGGAAATGGGAGTTTCTCAGATTGTGCTGCTATGAAGGGGTGCTGCTTACTGGCTTGCTCCCCATGGCTTGCTCAGCCTGCTTCCTTGACACAGGATCTATCACCAGCCCAGGAGTGACCCCATCCACAATGAGCTGAGCCCACTAACTTAAAAGATGTCTATAGCTGGATCTTATGGAGGCATTTTCTTCATCGACGCTCTCTCCTCTCTGATGCCTCTTGCTTGTGTCCAGCTGATTGGCCAGGACATAGAGGTACTAGTTAACACTGGTTAGTTTGCATCCATCAAGTGCAGGACACTAATGTGTCTCGCTGGTTGGGGACATTGGAGGGGGAGGTGGATGTGTGTGAGCTGTACTTTTCTGTATGTCTTCAAAATGCTGATGTTCTGGCACACTATTATTGTTTAAGGATAAAAAGACAGCAACAACAAAAACTTTAAAATGCCAGATTTTACCAGAGAAAAACTGAAATATGAGTGGGGTAAAGTGAGGTGTTTAACTGTTATTAGTGATAGCTATATGAGATGTCATATAGTTACCTCGTTTGGGGCATTAGAATTTGGAGGCAGGATGCTCCAGCTTGTACAAACCTGTTGGTGCACTCCTAACTTGTGTTGGCCCAGCTTGACCAACCATGGGCATGTTCCTCTCCTTTCTGTCACATGTCCATTGCTTGTGACCTGAAGCTCCTGTCTTTAGTTATGTCCGAGTTGACTTCAGAGTCAGTTCTGGCTGGAGTTAGAGCATTTGCTGTCCCTGTAGAGGAGGCCCTCCCTGGTTTAGTCTCCAGCTGTGTAAAGTGAAATGAAAGGCAAAACAATTCTGGCCTGTATTTATGTATACTAGCATTTAAATTCACTTAAAAAGTGTGTGTGTGCCTTTTAGTAGTCATCAGATTTGAGTTGTGTAGAAGTTAGCATGTGGAAGTCATGTCCACTGCTCAAAAGTTCTGCATGAATATGAATTATTGTGCATGTTGTTCTGAGTTATTTAAACACTGCTGCTCTCTTTACCTCACACTAGCAAGGACATAGTTTTTGATGATTACTATGGTAACAAATAAGTAACCATTGAGACCTTTGATAAGTAGGGAGAAATATACACTTTCTCTCATTTAAATAGTTCTGCTCACTTGATAGACAGCTGTCTATAAGTACATGCACATGTGCACATGCACAGAGGGTATCATCTTATTTAGTATCCTTACTCCCCCACCATAGTTTCTGGTTTATTTGTTTATATATGATGGCCAAGTAGTTATGATATGTCTTTGGTTACTGTGGTATAATTTCTACTTCAGTATCAGTTCCAAACTCTGATTTACATTACCATGTGACAGAGTTTTTGATACCGCGTCACATCAATTTGTGACTGGCTAATAATAACATAGGAAAACAATGGTGGCTTTTGGGGGGCTGAGATCATGGCCTTTTGCATGCTTAAGTACATGATCTACCACTCAGTTATGCTCTTAGCTTCTACAGTTTTATTTTATTTATTTATTTTTTTAAGATTTATTTATTTATTAACTCACCACTGACTGGTAAAAAGGTCTGTGTGCCAGAAAATGTGGTTAAAATCCTGCAGACATTTTCTGAATTAATATTTTTAGACATAATGCTTACTATAACTTAGTGTCAACTTAAATTAAGATATGTGGAGTAGATCCGCAAGAGTTGACTGTGTTAAAAATGAGATTCTTAAATTTAGAAAGCCTTTCAAAATTAATGATTTATGACAGTATTCTTTACATGTAAGGTTTATTTTTTAGGTCTCATATTTGTAAACTAAGTACAGCACTTATTTCTATAATGTGAAATACCTCTGATTGCACAGTTGAGAAGTTTAGTTGTATATTAGACTATAGTATTAAAATATTGATTTAAAGAGTTGCGTGTTCTGGGGGTATCATTAGCTTAGTTCATAAGGTGCTTGTTAGCATGGGTCTTATCCCTGCATTTCTTAACCTGTGACACAGGCTGGCATGCCAGCAGAGTTGAAAGCAGAATCAGAAGTTCAAAGTCATTGTTGGTTCCATAGGAAGTTCTAGGCCAGCCTGTCTCAAAAGGCAACCAAAAAAAAAGGTGTTTATTCTGTAGAAACATGTATTATTTGGATCTTAACTAATTTTTTTATCTGACATCTTTAAAACTAATACTGCGTAAGCCCAGAAGTGCAGTTTTGTTCTTGATGGTTCCTACTTTAAAGAGTTAGGAAATTGAACACATAGTGTGCTGGCAGATACAAAGCTATGACATTGAGATGTTTCCATCTACTTAGACAGATTGGACATGACTTGGGCTTCAGTGGCCCTGTAAAATAAATGCATAGTTTTAACTTGGAATAAACTTTTTTTTTCTAGATTAAATAACTGATTTTAAATTTAAGTACATAATATGCTCACACCAAAACAAAACCTTGAAGATAGTTTTAGAGTTTAGAGTACAGCTTGATCATTTGTCTAATTTATATAAATGACAAGAGCTGCTTTATTTTCTTTCATTAAAGAAACATAATTTTAGCTTCTTAGTCTGAAATGATTTCATGTTGTTTGTTATTAGTACACTCAGAATCAACTAGAGTTTTACCATGCCTGTATGTGGGGGGGGGGGAAGAGTGTATGTTTGAAGAGAGTGTGTGTGTGTGTGTGTGTTTATTTATGTGTGTGTGTGTAAAGCAAAGCATTTTTTTTTTGTTGTCAGTTTGTATTTCTCTGAGTACTTTTGCTATTGCATTGGTATATGGTGACTTTCAGAACTTGGTATAGACTTCACATAGACAATGCCCTGACTAGATAGCCATTTACTTTGCTGTGGGATTATGTTCTGGTACATTGTAAATATTTGTCCTTCCTACTGGTTTAATAAAATGCTGATTGGCCAGAAGGCAGACAGGAAGTGTGGGTGGGGCTACCAGACTAAGAAATGCCAGCAGACACAGAGGAAAAAAGTCAAAATGCTGCTCTGAGAAAAAGTACCAAACCACATGGCTAAACAGATTAATGGAAATAGGTTAGGATGAGAGAGCTAGCTAGTAATATACCTGAGCTATAGGCTGATCAGCATGCAATGAATATAAGCTTTTGTGTGAATATTTGGGACAAAGTGGCAGCAGGGCTGTGAGTGGGTCTAAACCTCGGGTCTAGGCTGGAAAGGCTGGGCCAGAACTTTGTATTACATTACTTAGTTTATTACTAATTGTATTTCACTTTACAGAGAGCTGCTGAGCCAGGCCAGGTTGTATTCCATTGTTGCTGAGAAGAGGGATCTTCTGGAGCAGCCTGCTCCTATTCGAAAGAGTAGCAGTCAGTTCGACTGGGCTCTCATGAGACTGGATAATTCTGTTCGGAGAACGGGCCGCATCACAAAGGCAGTTCTGCAGAAAGTCTTTCAGAGCACATGTAACTCAGGTATTTCTCAGTTTCTCTGGCTGGAAGCTCGTTGTGGAGAGCATCACTTGATCCTAAGTGTCAGCTGTGACTATGACCCTGTTGTCCTTCCCATTCACCCAGGCCGAGTGAAATGAAAATATTTTGTTTAGAGTTCATTTCAGAGTCAGCAAATAAAAGTAGCCATTTGCTCCCTTGCTCTCTAGAACTGCTTTCAGTGGTAAACTGTGGTAGAGGGCACCAGTGACTACCTTGAAGCCCGATAGCCGCCATCCCTTTCCTTCCCAGTCAGTCTCTGAGCAGGCACATCACTGAGATCTTGATGGTCCAACAGGAGCTCCAGGTTCTTCACCCCTCCCCTGACAAACACAAGAGCAGGCATACTAACAACCACAATTTTGTGTGCATTTTAAGAAGACTCTCCTGGAGCCTGTCTGTGGGCATCTGTTCTGTTAGGGAGCAGAGTTTCCAAACAAAGCAATTCCATAACAGCTGAAAAACCATAACTTCCTGTCTACTCAAGACTTATTCAGCTGTTACCACAATTAATTTCGGAACTCCCTAGTCACCCTCCCCAGCCATTCTCATCCTTTCCGGTCCTAGGCACGCACAAGTGTGTTTCTGCCCCTTGAGTTACTTGCTCTGCATGTACTGACAGGTGGAGTGCCACAGTATGTGTTTACTCTTTTGTTGCCTTAAAGTCCGCTGTAAGGGACATGGAGATGAGGCTTCAGTGTGATAATACAAGCTCATTATCTGCTCTGTGTCATTTCCCTAAGGTACTGAGAGGTGGCATAGCCTTTGAATTATAGCAAGCACTGCTTAGGACTTAGATTTTCCTTGGATCCCTTAGTCTTACAGAGTATATAGGTGTTATAGCCTTAGATTTCCTAAAGCAACCTGCTGCTGAGGATTTCAGTTGTGATACTTAGGGTGCTGTGGATTGGTGGTGTGTGGGTGCCTCTTGCTGTCTTTGGTGAGCTGTGGAGAGAGGCTTGTGGATCATTAATGGATATTTTTCTTGATCTCTTTGAAAAGCCTGAAGGTTTTTAAATGATCTTTCAGATGAAGCTTTGAGATTTGCCTCCACATTATTGGTCCTGTTGCCCATAATCTGTTAACTGTTTTTCTGCAGGCACGCCAGGTAGTAACCAAGCCTTGCTTCTGCTGCGCAGCTGTGGTTACCTCCTGCCTGAGCTGAGTCTTGCAGAAAGGACAGAATTTGCTCATGAGATATGGGACAAACTTCAGAAATTAGGTATGATTGTTTTAGTACATGACATGCACAAAAGTGTAGATACTTTTTCTGGTCTACTGAAAGTGTTCTACACAAAAGAATTATAATCTTATTTTATCATAGGACTTCTTTATTTAATACTGTTTTTGGCAATATGTTGATTTGGTGAGTTATAGTAACATCTCGGATATTAGGAGTAAAATAGTTTTCATGTCATAAATTAAAATTTTGATCAGTGAAAAAATAGACATTTGGGCTGTCAGTTGTAACTCATCCTACAGTATGATATGTCAGAGTTTAGTACAGATATACTCACACATAAAAGAGTGCTCTTCTGTGGCTTATTATAATATTAGGGACTAGACTTAACCCTAGTGCCTTTCACTGGGGATCAGATCAATAAATTATGGAGATTCTCTGAGATCTGTCTGAGTATCATGCATTTTCACATATTGGTTAAATAGACATAAAAATTAAGATGCTGAACAGTATACGCATTGTACCATCACCCATAAGCACTGTATTTTTCTATGTACTTTTATCTACTATATGGAAATATTTTTGGTCTGGAAGGATGACAAACACTGGGTGTAAGTTTTACTCAATACATTTGATGTTTTTGTTGTTGTTAGGACAGGTTTCTACCTTGTCACCCTGCCTAGTATGGAACATGCTCACAGAGAAAGCCTCCCCAGAGTTGAGATTAAAGGTGGCTAAGTGCCTTTTAAAAATGCTTTAAAAATTTGAATCAGCTTGGGGGCATGGTGGCACATGTCCTTAATCCCAGCACTTGGGAGACAGAGGTGGGCAACATTCTATAAGTTTTAGGTCAGTCTGGACTACATAGTGAAACTCTGTCTAAAAGAAAAAAATTAAAATTTAAAAAAAAATCACTAAAATATTTGAACCATATAACATTTAATATTAAAAATAAACAATTTAAAAACTCACTTGATAATTAGTATTTATTCATTCCTGATTTTTAAAGTCTTTGAAGAGTAGAAGCCAGTTTCTTCAGCCTGTTAAAAATCTAAAGCCAGCAGTGTGCAGCAGCATTGTGGCTGTTAGGTGCTTCTATTGTTGGTCTATGGAGCCCTGGAAAATCAGTTGACAGTAACTAGCTGCACATGAGAAACACACAACTTTTCTAACTACAAAATCCTTAGGATCCAGCTAAGAACAGTGGCAAACACATAAGCTGTCTGGACTAGCCTTTATTGTATAGCCGCATGAAAAAGCTATACAATTCAGAATAGTCTACCTCACAGTTTTGCATTTATTTATTTAAAACATAGAATATACCTAAGTATGTATTGGGTTACACAGTGGGAAAGGATCTTTCTGGGAAAGCAGAAAGGTGGTAATTAAGTATAAAAATGAGAAGTTTTTAAAAAAGTTTCTGAGAATTTCATATATGGATACTATATTTGCATTTTATACCCCCTTTTCTTCCTCAAGTTTATTCTTTGTGTTACTGTCCCCTCATAATTCATAGCCTCTTTTTCCTTATTTATTGTCACACATGTATTTGATTATATAAATACAATCTGCTGAGTCTATTTAACGGTGCTCATATGTATATGTTTTTTAGAACTGGCCATGTCTTTAATCACAGCACTGGAGAGGCAGGGCAGTTGGATTTCTGTAGTTTGAGGCTAGACAGGGAGACACTCTTGTCTAAACAAACATACAAACAACAAACAAGACAGGGAGACACCCTTGTCTAAACAAACATAAACAACAATCAACGAAAAAGGAGAGGAGGGAGGGAGGGAGGGTCATTTCTAGGCCTAGCATGGGAAAGGTCTTGTTTTCCCCCAGCACAGAACTGAAATAAATGTCAATAGTTGTTTAATTAAAAAATGCTAAAAGGGGAGAAGTATTTGCAAAAGCGACTGTTGTAAAACAGAAGGCACCCTTACCCTAAAGCGGTCGAGTCATACTTGCAGTATGTTGCTCTTGGTTGCCATTTTTTCCAGGGCTTTTCTCTGTGTTGCAGTCCTAATGAGAATGAACTCTGTTCCTCTTCCACAACTGTGGCTGCTGTCACGGTACCATCTGAGACACTTGTTGAATGAGTGGTTCCAGGAGCCTGGTAGACTGCCAGTCTGACTCTGGTTTACAGATGTTTTGCTTAAATTAAATTAAATAGGAAACATGAACACAGCTCAGAAGTCAAATGACTCAACCAGGCTTGTAGTGACCCAGCCACTCATTTCTAGTCTATGACGGTAGGCTGTCTACACAACATTTCAAGAGAAATGGAAATTAAGTGCAACATGTTGTTCATGCAAGTGAGCCCAATCTGTGACCTGAAGGTTACATGCATCCACGTATTCAAGGCTAGTTGTGAATGCAGCCCATGCATTTATAGGTGAGAGAGGCCTACTTCACTGTCAAAAATAATGTCATCTGTGGGTAGAGTGGCCTGAGTGGTAGGTAGCCCTAATGGGTGTGGCCTTAGGTAGTGACCACATAACAAGAACATTAGAATATGGCTAAATAACGCTAACAGACTAGAAACTGGGTTCAGACTAAAGGAGGAACAGGAGGAACAACAGGTCCTTTGAGCAAAGGCTTTGGGCGACCTGGTAAAGATTAAGAAAAATTGCTAACAGTCCTACTTTATGAAAGAATTGTAGTCACAGTTCCTCTGCAGCATGGTAAAGACTGCTTCGTACAGGAATGCTCCCCCCCCTTTAAATACAGAGATTGAGCGTGTTCTCACTTGAAGACAGTCCTGTTAAAGTTAGCAACAGTTAGATCTGTAGTGTAGTTGTGCTAAGGATGTGATGGGAAATGCTTTTTTAAACATTCGATTTAAATTTCATTTATAGGTGCCGTGTATGATGTCAGTCATTACAATGCTTTACTTAAAGTGTATCTTCAAAATGAACATAAGTTCTCACCTACTGATTTCCTGGCGAAGATGGAGAAAGCAAACATTCAGCCAAATCGAGTAGGTAGCGGCTGTTATGAACGCCAAGCCGCCATGTCCTCGTGCAGTTTCCCAGGAAAACGGTGATGTTTGAAAGTGTTAAGCTTTCCTTTCATTGGCAGGTGACATACCAGAGGCTGATTGCTGCCTACTGTGATGCTGGAGATATTGAAGGTGCCAGGTATATATGTCTCATAAATGGGGGTTATCTCTGTAGTTTCATTTTCTTTTCTTTATTTTGTGTTTTGTGTATATGTGTGTGGACATGAGTGTGGAAATCAAGAGGACAGCTTGCGGAGTTGGCCCTGTTCATCATGTGGATCCTGGGGTTCAGGTCTAGGGGTCAAAGTTCAGTTGTTAGGCTTGGCCACTAGCTCCTTTACCTGCAAACTATCTCATCATCACTAAATGTAGGCTTATAGAAGTAGATTTGCAAATTGTACAATACTAAAATGTATCTACCTTTTTGCAAATTTATGTATAAAAGGAACTATTTTAGAAATATTTTAATATAGCAAGTTTAGTAATATGAAATTGTTGTATAAAAGGGAAAGAAATAAAAGTAGCTATCTTAATTACAACAGAAGTATAAATTGTTGAGATGCAAAGCTTGATTTGCTTTTTTAAAAGATTATTTTCTAAGGAGTTATCTTTACCCATTGAAACTGATCATTTATAAAAGTAGAAATAGGGGCTGGAGAAATGGCTTAGGAGTTAAGAACACTGATTGCTCTTCCAGAGGACCAGGGTTCGATTCCCAGCACTCACATGGCAGCTCACAACTGTCTGTAGCAAACACCAAAGCAAATAAATAAAGTTTAAAAGAAAAAAAATAAAAGTAGAAATATTTTCCTTGCCCACTGATTGAGGTAAAATCAACTGCAATATTTTTTCGCTTATGAAAAAATGTATTGTCATTTTTAATTAAAGTTTAGGAAATCAGGAATGGGTTGAAAACTGCATCCATTTTTAACCCAATGTATTGATTTTTTTTTTTTTTTTTTTCTCCCAAATTAGTCATTAGTCATTTCCTTCCCGCCCCCGTGCTAGGGATGGAAGCTGGGGATGCTCACAAGTCCCGGCTCCCTTAGCGACTTAGAAGAATATTCAAAAGTATTGATACTTCAAGGAATAAAGTTTGACAAGATGGGGCTGTGTTTTACTTTGTTATTTTTTTTATTTTTATTTTTTTTAACAAGGATGCTATTATGCTAGACAAAAGTAACTTAAGGCCTAGTCAGTAGGCACATCAGCAAGAGTCATTGATAACCATGACTTATTTTCTTTGATTGCAGCAAGATTCTTGGATTTATGAAAGCGAAGGATCTTCCCATCACAGAGGCAGTATTCAGTGCTCTTGTTACAGGCCATTCGAGAGCTGGGTAATTCTCACCTGGGTTTTGCTTTGTAGGCAAGGTTTCAGTCCTGGAAGATTACTGTAGAGGACACATAGATTATATTTATTTATTCCTCCAAAAAGTCCGGTCTGAGGTGGAGCACACTGCTATTTTTGTAACTTCCTCTGAAATTTGTTACACATAGTTTTACAATTACTCATTGTTAAGATTTGGGCTTGATTGGAGGTAATTTTTAAAATTTACTGATCTAGGAGGTATTATTATTTTTTACAAGTGTCTAATCTGCTCTGTTGTTCTCAGGTAAACCTGTGTCCTTGCACTTACAGTGGCAGGTTCCTTATCTAATTTTTATGCAGTTATTACATGTGGGAGTGAAGTTACCTGTAAACATTTCAGATGACTCTTATTTCAGGAATATGTAACTAGTTTAATGAGTAGTTGTCTCTTTTTTGGGGTATAATCCCAAGTAGCTTTTAAAATTAGTGATTTTAATAAGTTTAGTCATGTTTTAGACTGAATAATTATATTCAGCATTCTTATGTTTTCTTTGAAATAATTTGTAGTGATATGGAGAATGCAGAAAATATTCTGACAGTGATGAAGGAGGCTGGCATTGAACCTGGGCCAGACACGCATCTGGCTTTGTTGAATGCGTATGCTGAGAAGGGTGACATTGACCGTGTAAGGCAGGTATGGTTTATGCTGTGCAAACCAGTCTTGAAGTCATTATGTGAACTTGTGTTAACATTTTATGTGAAGTAAAAACCAGGTATGTCTGTTTTAAAGATGTCTTTTTGTAAAGAGTAGTATTCAAAGAAAGTTTTTAGTTGGATACTTTGTTGATATGTGATAATCACAGTTGGATTAGGATATTGAGTCTTGTTATTTTTTTTTAGCTTTAATCCTAATTTTTCATTTGAATTATTACAATCATCTTTAGACTCTGGAGAAAGTGGAGAAGTCAGATCATTATCTTATGGACCGTGATTTCTTACAAATTATTGCTACCTTTAGTAAGGCTGGATATCCTCAGTATGTCTCAGAAATTCTGGAAAAAATTACCTATGAAAGAAGATATATTCCAGGTACTTAACAGTTTTTATCTACATGATTTTTATGAATACCTAGTTTGCTATTTCTTATGGTACAAAGGGTATTTCCTAACAGTAGAGGATTGTGGGAGATAAACATAAGACTCTTGGTCATTGTAATAAACTAACTATTCATGAGTTAATTGAGTGTTCTATGATATAGTATTAAGTATTTTTTCATATATGTGTGTGTTTGTGTGTGTATCCTTTTAGTGTTTACACTTCTTAATTTTTCTTTAAAAATTTTAAATTTTTTATTTGTGTTTGGTTGTACATAAACTGTTGGGTGTGTGTGTCGGTCAGTGAGGGCAACTGGCAAGGGTCAGCTCTTCGCTGGTGTTGGAACTAGGCTCGCACAGCTTGGCAGCAGGTCCCTTTATCTGCTGGGCCATGTCGCTAGCCTTGTTTCTTGATTAGTATTGCTTGCAGTATAATCAGATTGCTGAGTTTAGTAACAACAGATGTCTTTTTATTTCCTTTCCAGATGTAATGAACCTCATTTTGCTTTTAGTTACCCAAAAGTTGGAAGACACTGCATTCCAGATTTTGTTAGCACTGCCCGTGTCAAATGAAGAGGGCACAAATATATTTGGCAGTTTCTTTTTGCGACACTGCGTGACTATGAATACGGTATTCTACCTGTTCCCAGTTTGTACATTGTGTAGTTGGTACGGATGTGAGAAGCTTTCAGATACGGGAAAATTCAGGAGATGAAGCTGGTTATAAATAGTCTGAAACTTTAAATGTTGAAGACTTTGGATAGAGAGGGAGAAATTGAGAGAGAGAGAGAGTGCCAGAGAGATAGACTATTTGCAGAAAGTGATGTGGTCAGGCTCTGGCTGTCTGCTGACTTCCTGTCTTTTCCCTCAGCCTGCAGAGAAGCTCATCAGCTACTGTAAGAGGCTGAAGGAAGCCAACCTCCACAGCTCTTCCCTGCAGTTCACTCTGCACTGTGCTCTCCTGGCCAACCAAACCGGTACTGTATCCTTTAGCTTAGCCCAGCATCAGGAAGTTTCTCTGCTGGAGCAGGTGACAGACACATCATGGCTTGTTTTTCAGCTTTGGCAAAAGCGATGATGAAGGCCCTGAAGGAGGAGGGGTACCCTATCCGAACTCACTATTTCTGGCCATTGCTAGTTGGACATCAGAAAACAAAGAATGTTCAAGGTGAGGTTTGCCTTTTATGGAGTCACAGCTGGTCAGAGAGATTGCAAGTAAACACATCAGTTTGGATTCTTTAGAAGGACACTTACTTCTGAGACTTAGATCTCATAAGAAACCGGATGTGTGAAATAATACTCAAGTAGCTATTTTTCACCATAATTGCATTTCTTACTTCACCTTTTAAACAAATACTCAAACTTGTGAGTGTGGTTGTAAACAGTTTGTCTAGCTATAATGAAGTATATATAATGGAGTTCATAGAGCAGAAAGTGTGGCCATTTCCTCTGCGGGCCAGCCTGTTCCTCCCGGAGCTCCAGCCCCAGAAGGGAAGGCAGAGAGACTTGTGTTTATTCTAAAGTAGTGCTCGGGACCTGACAGCCTGCTGATGGGAGGACAGAAGTGTTCAGTCTTTCAGCTTCTTAAGTACATTTAAGCATTTAGCATACTTTTCCCTGTACACATGGCATGTCTATAGGATATGAATAAAATGGAACAAATATTAAATTTTAGAGCACAGTATCTAATTCTTCGGTTTGCATTACTAGTAATCAGAAAGAGTAGTCTCATAAAAAGATGCTTTTAACAGAAGTACCTCCCCCTTGGGGAAACAAAAATGGTCTTTTTTCATTTTATCTCACAGTATAATGTGCTTTGGAATGAGATGCAGAGTTGTTAGTGTGACATTGGCTGACAAACAGAATGCACAAACAACAAAAAAAGTGCTTTTAGCAGACTTTCACGTTGCAATTTTATTTTAAATATATAGTTGTCTTCTGGTTTAAAGGAAATAGGGAAACAAGTATTCCCTAATTGTTTCAGGTTATAAAAGTCTCTAAATCCTTTTTAGAAAAGTCTTTGTGAAAACAATATGAGTTGATTAACTCTTTGTATATCCTCCAGTTCCGAAAGCATGAAGGAACCTTTAACCTAGTATTTCTGCACACAGAACATTTACAGCATTCCATCAAACTCTTGAGCATGTTCGTATTTTTTGTCTTGGTGCCTTTTGAAATGTCTGTGTATCAGGTAAGTTTCCTGGTTGCACCATATTGTAATGTCTACCCTTTGAGTTGGCTGCAACATTAATAGTAAACATAAAAGAACAAGATTGTTTCTGGCTAGAGTGAGCTGAGCTTCTGAGGATGGGCTTGCCGTGTACCCACCTTTCCTTCAGATCTCAGAACGGAGACTTTGAGCATGCTTTCTTGAAAGCTTACATTATATTATTGAGGGAACTGAGAGCCAGCGGGATCAGGGACTGACCACAGAATCTGCCAGGATTCAAAATGATTTCTGCACTTTGTAATACTGCTTCCTGTCACTGCCACTCAGTAACTGTTGTTACATTCTTTTAGTAACACTCTTAGTTGGAAATTAGACACCAGGTCCACATCAAGGATATCTTAAAATCAGGAACAAGGTTTTTAAACTAACTCAAATTTTACTTGGAAAACTACAAACACATATGCTTTATTGGGGGTACTGCCTTGATAGGACAAGAGAGTATCAGTTGTCCTTCAGGTTTTAAAAACCATCTGTGCTTTTTAGACCGCTTCTGGAGGTTCCAAAGAGAGGGAAAGTGTACTGTGTAGTCTTGTGTGTAACGGTCAAGGGGCTGTATGTTTTGTGTAGTTTCTGTCACTGCATGCAAGGCTAGACAGCCACATTCTCATTAGTGAAATGAACCTGCTCTTTGTCCAGTCAACATCCAATGTAAACTGGGACGATGCTGGTGACTGCTGGGTTGCAGCTGCTCAGAGTGCTTACTTAGTGAGGAATGGGACGAGCCTCTGGAAATGGGGGTCAGATAAAGCTGAAGAACTGAGTTTCCAATAACAGGGCGGTTTCATTTCTGTTGAATTGGAGGTGGAATTTTCCAGCCTCCAACAAGGTTCCCTGAGTCCTCTTAGTACGGCTCTTCACTGTGGCTTGAACAGAACAGAAAAGCCACTCTTTAGGGTATTTTCAGCACGTGGCTTAAATGAGAGGAAAATTTCGCAGTTGGGACCAAACTGCCTTTGATATATATAGTTAGGAAACATAAAAATGAGAACAAAAAGGCTGCAGTCAGACATAGTGGCACAGGACTTCAATCCCAGCACTCTGGAAGTAGAGGCAGGCAGATCTCTGACTGTGAGGCCAGCCTGGACTACAGAGGGAGTTCCAGGACAGCCAGGGCTACCCAGTGAGACCCTGTCTCAAACAAACCAGAAAGGCAGGCTATGAAGGGAGTTGTTTGGGGGACAGCCCTGAAAATAAAAGTACTGGTTGAGTCTAGGGGTAGAATAGAGGGTCCTCCTAGAAAGTGAGCATACTTGATTGGTTATGGCAGTTACATGACGGACAGTCTTAGTGATAAAAGTGGCTCAGGTAAATCATGTCAATTTCTTTAGAGTTTGCCTTAATTTAATTGCTACAATGCTTTTTTCTTTTTTTAAAAAAGACAAGTGCTGAGGAAATTCCCTTACTGATACAGTGAATAACCAGGTTAAACTTCATGACTTCCCTGACTTCTGAGTTCTTCATTTCTGCTCTGCTTTATCTCGTAGGAATATTGGATATCCTCCAAACAATGAATGAACTGGGAGTAGAGCCCGATCAGGACACATTTGTAAATTATGTCTTTCCAAACTTTGACAGTGTACAGTCAGCTCGAGCTGCTTTGCAGGTGGGTACAGGGTGCTTTAGTGGCGTAGTTGAAGACAGTGCTCTAGCTCCTGAATATGTCTTTATTATTGAAAGATAGAAAGCAACATTGGATAGACAACTAAAAATGTCTTGTGTATAGTTTTTAAGACTTTATAAATACACTGATTAGTATATGTAATATGTTTAACTTAACATAAAAAGACTAAACAATATCTTTCTTATGTGTTGATAAGACTTTCCTGATAACAGATACAGTACAAAGATTTACTTCTGGGTCTCACCTTGGAACATGTAATCTTCATTTTTTTGAAATAGTTTTTTCATTATGAATCATCCTGAATACATTATTAATATTATATTTGTTATTCTATATTTGAAAATAATCTTTGTTGGGCTTTGAAAATTTGTTTTCCTTTTCTGCTTTTGCCTCTCCCAGAAGAGGTAAGGTAAAGAGTGTCATTGGAAGGGTTGACTTTGGGGGCTGGAGAGATGGCTCAGCAGCTAAGAGCACTGACCGTTCTTACAGAGGATCCAGATTTGATTCCCAGTATCGAAGTGGTAGCTAGCTCATCTGTCTGTAACTCCAGTTGTAGGAGATCTGACACTCTGTTGTGGCCTCCATAGGCACTAGGCACAGGTGCCTCATAGACATGAATACTGGCAAATATTCATACACATGAAATAGTGAAATGAAAAAATTAAAAAGAAAGTTAGCTTGAACCATACAAGAATAGCATTTTTAAGCCAGGCAGTGGTAGTGCACACCTTTAATCTCAGTGTTGGAGGAGTCAGAGGCAGGCAGATCTCTGAGTTCAAGGCCAGTCTGGTCTACAGAGCAAGTTCCAGGACAACCAGGGCTACACAGAGACACTCTGCCTCGAATATAAAGCAACAAAACTGCATTTTCTGATTTCAAAGCAAAGTGTTAATATGCACAGTTAGGATCAGCAGATTCACGCTCCAAATTAGTAATCTGTATTTTTCGAGGAAGAGCAGAAGTTACTTATGTGCTGTCTTGATTTTTGTAAGAATGTTCCTTTCTTTCTTTAAAATAACTTCATAATTATAATCATCTTAAAATTGGAGTTTTGAGGCTTGAGAAATAACTCAGGTTAAGAGTACTGGCTGTTCTTGCAGAGGTCATGAGTTCAATTCCCAACAACCACATGGTGGCTCCCAACCCTCTGTAATGAGATCTGCAGTGGGCTGCAGGCAGAACACTGTGTACATAATAAATAATCTTTTTAAAAAATTGGGAGTTATATCTTCAATGTCTTTACCTACATCCTCACTTCCTTTTTCAGAGGAGAAGGGACCTCGGGGACACTGGCTGACTCCTGACTTTGTGTCCACACCTCCTGTGTGTTGGCACAGACGACAGATGTTAGCTTGGTGGGGTTCTGTGCTGTGCTGGGGCCCAAGTCCAGGCCTTGGTGTCTACAAGAAACCACTCAGTGAGCAGTGAGCTCATTTCCCGGCTCCCTTTAGTTCTCAAAAGAAGTTATAGACACCAACCAGGCTTTAAGGCAGAGATTTACTGGTCAACAATGACTTTCTGCATAACTTTTCTTCATAGAAATGCAGCCCATGGTTCCTCGGCTGTCTTGTGACTACTCTTGTGTTTTCAGAACTGTTGAACTCTTAGGAGAAAATTAGACCTAAATTGTGAACTTGCCAGAATTTTGATTTGATTCTTTATTTCAATTACCTGTTTTCATTGTTCAGATTTCAGTATTAAGTATTATTGACTCAAAATCAACCATACTGTTAAGATGCTTAATAAACCTTACAGTATTACTGTGCTTTTTAATACTAAGATTATGACAGTGTTACACGTCATTAATACGTGCAGGCTACCAGTCAGTTGGTAAGGCTGTGTAACTCACCCACAGGTGATTCCTTGAGATAGTCTTATATTTTTAGATAATAATTTTTCTTAACATTTTCCTTTTATATTTGAGTGTGCTTAAGAAATCTCTTTGAAAAAGTGGATATCCTATAGTAATATGTAATTCTACAAATCATTTTAATGCTTGTGTAATTTTTATTTTGTAGATATGTCATAATTTATTTATTTATTTAAATATTTTATTTATTTATTATATATGCAGTGTTCTGCTTGCAGGCTAGAAGAGGGCACTAGATCTCATTATGGATAGTTGTGAGCCACCATGTGGTTGCTGGGACTTGAACTCAAGTCCCCTAGAAGAACAGCCAGTGCTCTTAACCTGTGAGCCATCTCTCCAGCCCGTCATAATTTATTTTTAATCTTTGCCTTTTGTCTGGGTGGTTTGTAATATTGTACTATATAAAAACATTTTGACTAAATTTTGTTCATACACTTAAATTATGATGTTGAGACAAGTGATAAACCATTTGGAATTAAATAAATTTGATCTTTACCATGTGTGTCAAAAGACCATTTTAGTGGGACTGAACAGGTGGCTCAGTGGTTAGGAGTAGTGTGGAGCCAGGTTTGATTCTCAGCCCCACAATCGCCTGTAACTCCAGATCCAGCAGGTCTCACACCCTCTTCTGGCACCTGTTAGCAAGCAAAAAAAAAAAAAAAAAAAAAAAAATCCATAAACATAAGTAAAAATACATATTTCTTTTAAACTAACATTTTAGGTTCTTGCTGAAGCTTTGTAAGTGGATTGTCATGTCTTGAATAGTAACCGTGCGAACAGATCATCTGTCGTGAAAATGTTTATTTGGGGTGTGGGTACTCTAGCATAAAGTTTCTTTTTGCCAAGGTTCGGTTACTCAGCTATGTATGGTTTTAGAAGATTATTTTTTAAAAGCAGAATAGATTATCTGGGTACATGGTGATAAAAATGTTTAAGAGATAGAAAATTATAATGGCATATTAAACTATTGTTAGCTGAAGAACATTACCATTGATGTACATTACTGTGTACCCTTTCCCCAGGAAAAGGAGTGTCTGCTGAAAAGTAGTACATTTGCTCAAGCTGAACTGAGACATGAAATGCTGAGCGGGAACTTGGAGACGGCGTTGTCACTTTGTACGTATTCTGCATAAGAAGTGGCCTTGGTGTTGGTCTCTGTTGCTGTCGGGGGTGGACATGAGATGGTTTGTACAGTGTGAGCTAGAGCAGTTCCAGCTTGTGTTCGGGTCCTGCTGAGAAGCCGATGGCCTGAACTTGTGACTACTCTAAGACTACTTAAGTCCATTGTAAGACTGAAAGGAGCTTGAAGGTGCTATGGTGTTAGAGTGGTAGTTGGGCATGTGGTTAAACCAGAGTGGGTCCTGCTCGTCACTCATGAGCTTCTAGGCGACACGGAACAAATCTGTTAACATCTACTTGTTTCAGTTTTCTGAAATTGAGGTGACACAACCTGCTTTGTAGAGATGGTGGAGTTCTAGTTGAGACGTGTGGTAAGCAATTTGTAGCTGCTCCCAGATTTGTCTAACAAATCACAGGGAGTGCTTGCTGAGCTTTTAAAGCAACAGTTGCTCGTACATGCCCCTCACATAAAGTCAGTTCCTCTGACAGGACAGTGAGGATTAAGGATTTGATCAAGGTGCCCTTTGAACCAGAAGCAAAATCTGGTTTTAACTTTGTTGTTTTCAGCATTTTTAAAAATGATTTCATTCATTTTTATTTATGTACATTGGTGCTGTGCCTGCATGAATGTTTGTATGAGGGTTTCAGATCTTTTGGAGTTGAAGTTACAGACAGTTGTGAGCCATCGTGTGTGTGCTGAGAATAGAACTCAGGTCCTCTGGAATAGTAGCCAGTGCTCTTAACTGCTGAGTCATCTCTTCAGGCCCTAATAAATTACAATTTTTTTTTCAAGACAAGGTTTCTCTCTGTAGCTCAGCATGCTCTCTAACTCAGAGATCTGCCTGCTTCTGCCTCCCAAGTACCACGACTAAATTTTTGTTTTTAAACATGTCTATGATATTGTTTGTCAGGCGTTCAGATTGTGGAAACTAAAACGTGGCAGATTTTTGTTAGTTTATTTTGGGAGTTTTGTGATAGGGTCTCACTGTGCAGCTCTGGTTCACTTAGAACTTGCTGTGTAGACCAGTTGGTCAGGAACTCACAGATTTGCCTCCCAAATGCTGTGATCTTCTTAAAGTGTTAAAGTTTGATTGATATATATTCAGATTGTATGGGTGGAAGCTTTGTAAAAAGAGGTATTTAGCATGCTGCTTGTTCTGGTGCTTACAGTAGTCCATCAATTAAACCAGCTAGTGTTGGTAGTGTGAAGGAGGTCCAGTGTCCACTGCAAAGTGGTAGTCAGAAGTTGGTTACCAAAGCCACTTGTTCTGAGTGTGCTGATTGGCCCTCTACTATCTACATGATATCTGGGTTCTCTGCACTGAGAAGGTGAAAACTGAGCATTAGCAAAGGTGTGTAGGCCATGCGGTGTACACCTGGGGCCTCATCCCCCACCAGACGTCTGTCTCTAGACTCTTCAGACTTGGTTGTTGCTAAGGGATCAAGATGCTTCTTGTCAGTAGCCATCCAGCTTGCCTGGATGTTACTAGCCACCCTTTTAAGGAAAAAACTTGACAGTTTTTTAAATACTATTTAAATACCATCAAAAAAGTTTTAAGATTTATTTGTTTTTCATTCTGTGTGCATTGGTGTTTTGCTGCATGTGTGTCTGAAGGTGCCATATCCTCTGGGATTGGAGCTGCATACAGTGGTGAACTGCCATGTTGAACTCAGGTCCTCTGGAAGAGCAGCCATTGAGTCACCTCTCCAGCCCCCAAATATTTTTGTAAGAAATTGTTTATCAAATTTTAAAAGGAAAGATGCCAGAAAGCTAAAGCTAAGACCATAGAATACTTGAGTATCCCTCTCCCCTTGGACTCAGGGTCTTTGAAGAGCTGGTGTTTGTCTTTGGCAGCTCTCAAATATACACAGAGAATATCACTTTATGAGGTTTGTGTAGACCCAGTGTTATTTGTAGGCATGACAAAACCCAAGATTGTTGAGAGGCATGTGCTGTGTTCATTTGCAAGTTTCTTGACTAATTCCATGGAGATCATATTGTGAATGATTTTTGATGAAATATCTAAATGAAGTGAAATTGATGGAAAACTTAAGCTCTGTCCCAGGGTTTAAGACATTTCTTGTGTAGAAGTAAAAATTTTATGTATGATTGAATGAGTTAAAACTAATAATGATTTTCTTTCCATGGCCTTTTAAAAATTAAGCCAGGTATCTTACTTTTTATAAGTTGTATTTAGCATCTTTAGGACTTGCCTCTATTAGGAATTTCTTTTATTACACTCGTTCTGTCCTTCAAAAACCACTTTACATGGAGTGCAAAACTTGACCATACCATCATAATACACTCACTTTGTAGACCAGGCTGACCTTGAACTCACAGAGATTAGCTGGGATTAAAGGTGGCACTACCACTACCTGACCAAAAAATAGTTTTATGGCAAAGTTTACATGGGAAATCAGACTTAACTATCAGCAATGAAACATTCCAAACTGTGACTGTTAAATGCCAAATGTGGTGGAGCAGCAGGGACTGAGAGGTTAGACACACTGGGCTGGTGATGTGGCAGGAGTCAGTCTGGGCCTACCTGTCCTGTTGTGTCTCGGGGAAAATGGATGAGAAGTGGGTGGTTCACCAGGACCCATCACAGCTCTTAGAAAAATACTGTAAAGTCACCTTTCTAATTTCCTTACCATGCCACAGTGCCCAGTAACATGCAGCTCCAGTTATTTATAATGTGATAAATAAGTATATAAGAAAATTACAATATATAGTTATATTTGTATATTAAGGAGTAATTATGAATTAGCTGCTTGATGAAAACAAAGCAGAGGCTTTGAAGGATATTTTGTTAAAATAAATGTTTTGAGTCATTGAGTTACTTTACATGAGACATTTTGTCTTTTAAGTGACATTTCTCAAAGGGAGTGAAAAGGTAAGTAAATGTGTCACCAGGTCATTTCTAACTCAGTTTGCGTCGTTTGTTTGCTTGGCCTGAGATGTTTTGACAGTTGTTTTCTTTTGCAGTGAGATCGAATACATTGCCTTTATCACTTAATTCTTTGAGAAACAGCCTAGTTCTAGGCTTTAGGAGGTAAGATCACCAGCATAACTGGTGTCTGTCATTGGACTGATTTCCCTTGTCCTTGTGATCTATTGATGATGGAAACTGCTTTTGAGACAAGCTATTACTTTTTAAAAGAAATACAGATACAGTTCTGTTCACAGAAAGAAGCGATTTGCATGCATATTCAGATTCCTCTGTGAGCATTCAGTTATAATGACTCTATTCTGTATGTGCCACACGTGTTCAGGGAAAGCTAATGAACTTTCCCTGAGTGCGTTACTCTTCTATCACTCCATTGAGAGACCAACACAGGAGAACCTTACAGGGAAGAGCCTTTGTGCTGGTGTCCATTTGGGTCTGGGGAGGGTTTTCTTGACTAAAGCACATGATGACACATTGCATCCTGATGAAGACAAGTGAGAGAGTGATCATGTCACACAACAGAAAGCCAGGGAACAACTTAGGGCTGGGCCTTACTCCCTTCTTAACAGCTCGTTGGAATAAAACACTCCAGTGTCCAGAAGAACAACTGTAATCCCTTCCTAGGACAGCTGCCCACTGATGCAAGGACCATTAGGTCTTACCTCAGGCCACTGAGAGCCAGGCTTCTGTCATGTCGATTCTTGGGAAAAAACTTAAGCCATCTTGGTACCCTCAAATTTTGTTGTTTTTTAAATAGTTACAAAAAAAATATAACAGAATAATAATTCTTTGATTGCCTGCCTATTCCATATTTTCATGTTACTAATTTTGTGCTGTTTTCTTTCTATTCTTGCTGTGTACATAGCTACACATTTTTCCTTTTTTCTGAACTGTTCTTGAGTTGTAGATATAATAGCACTGGATGTTCAAATGTCCCCGTTTTAACTTGATCAGTGTGCAGAGACACTTGCTGCTGGGCCTGGTTATGAGTTCAGGCTCCAGATCCCCACAGGAGGGAAGAACCCCAGCTCTCCTGACTTCTCCAGGCACGTGTGCATTTGCAAAGCTGGCTGTGATGGCTGCCAGTGGCTGCCAGTAGACTCCCAGTGCCCCCAGATGGCCCAGACAAATCCTGAAAGCTTATTGGTCGCCACCCTAGCCTAATCAATGAGCTCCGGATTCCTTGAGAGACCCTACCTCACAAAATAAGGTAGAAAGGGAGTTGAAGAAGATTCCAGAGGCCACTACATGCATACACTCATGTGCATTTGTACCCATTTGCACTTGTACAGATGGGTACATACCCACCACACACACACTTTAAAAAAAGATAAAAATCTGAAAAAGTGAAATGGCTCAGTGGGTGAAAACACTGGGAAGCCTGATGGTCCAAGTTAAGTCCCTGGAACCAACATCTCTACTGAACTTATCCTTTGATCTCGTATAATGCCTACCCTCCTACACATCCACACAGTGATGGCATTGTAGGAAATCTTTCAGAGCACAGCCTATAATGGGATAGTAGAAGCACGGCAGAATGGAGTTGTTAAGTTACTCACACTGTGTTAAGAAATGAGATGTAATAATGTTAATGTTGTCCTTGTTGAAAGACTTGAGGTATTGCACTTCAGCTTTTAAGTTATAGATATTTCTTTTGATTTCAGCATTTTTTAAAAATCTGTTTATATTTCAAAATTGCAGGCTTGTGGAAGTACTTGGATCATAAAGCTAAGGCAGTCTGATGGGGACAGAATCCTAAAGGGTGCTAGCTAGGACAGTGGCTGAGCTGAATGAAGTCCTGGTGCTCTGCACCAGCCTTTAGTGTTGTGTCCCCGGCTTTGCTGCCGGTGCCGTGTGGGAGAGAGTTGGAGTAACTGTCTGAGAGTTTACGTGTAGTTAGAGGAATGTGTAACTTGAGGTCATTTTTTTCTTTCCACTTCATTCCAAAGCAAACAGAAATGCAAAACTATACAAACAGTTACAGTCCTTTGTGTCAGCATTAATATAGTCAAGTCTTTTATTTGTTGTCAAAATAAATAGAAATATATTTTAAAATCTTCTGTATAGTGGTAAGCCACCTATTATGCTTTTGAGAGTCATGTCTTATTTGGACAAATTTAGAAATTATTTTAGTAGCTAGGACAAAATACTGTGACTTGACATTGGCTCATAAATGGGCCAGTTATGCTGTTGCCAACAGAGTGTTTGTTAACATAGGAAGTGCCTTACACTTGGTAAGCAAAGGCTCATCAGGAGTGACTTATTCCCAAAAGTAAGTTAATCAGAAGCCCAGGAGATAACAGGTCATTGTAATTAGATAGCTAAGTCACTTTAGATAAGCCTACAGGAAATCTGGATGCACATCTTATTATGCAACTTTAATAAAATCTTTTTAGTAGTTATAGGAGGTCTTGAGTCTAACTGGGCAGTTCCTGGTATGTTTGGGCAATAAGGTACTTGGCTCAGGTTTTCTTAAGTTTCTATTGTTTTAAAACAAGACTTTCTTTGGAAGCAACTCTTCCAAAGGAAGAGTTTATTTTAGTCTATCATGAAAGGATCTAAAGAAGCAACTTGGGGACAGGAAAAATGCCACTTACTGCTTTGCTTCCCATGATTCACTCAGTCTGTTTTCTTCTATCTAGGATTTCTTGGCAGAGGTGGGGGGTGGGGGGTGGTACCACCTTCAGTGAGCCCCCCCCCCAAAAAAAAATTCCACAGTGTGGCAGTAGGCCAATCTGATGGCATTTTCTTCCTTCTTAGATGACTCTGTATCAGGTTGTCAAAAATGTAACCAGAACAATTTCTTTTTAATATTGGGTAGGAACAGTGCATGTATGGCATTCAGAGGACTTGGTTTTCTCCTTACACTGAGTTCCGATGCCTTGGGTTATTATAGGCTTGTGCAACAAGCCTTTTTACTTGGTGAGACACCTTTCAGCTTCTTGTCTCTGTTTCCCACCCATCCCGTAAAGTTTCCTGAGGACCATGCTGGCCTTAGCTTGTTGTGTTACAGTAATGGAGGATGACCTTGAACTTGAGATCCTTCTATTTGGGTGCTGGGATTACAGGTGTGCACAGCCCCTTCTGATTTATGTGTACTGCCAACTGAGATACTTTGCCAGCCCGGTCGCATAAGACTTTGAAAAACATTTCTTTTATCTTTTGAGAGTAGTGTTTAAGTGGAAAGCCAGGATTCTGTTCCTTCAGAAGCTCTGAGGTGATTGTTAATGGTGCCCAGTCCTGACCACACCTGCTGAGAGGACACACTTACTTCCTTGGACCTTCTTAAACCAGTTAGGGAACAGTCAGCAGTTTAAATGTGCTCTTTTTTAAACAACACCAGAATTGATTTGTGTGTGTGTGTGTGTGTGTGTGTGTGTGTGTGTGTGTAGTGTTCTATTTTGTAAATTGTTTAATAACCTTTATAGGCATAGTCACTTAAATTTAAGTCATTTAAGTTTAATACCCTTTTGTGATTATTATAACTTGAGATTTTCTACTTTAAATTTTCTTTAAAATAAAGCTATATAATATATATTTTGGGGCCTCATGATATAGCTCAGCTGGTAGATGCATGCCTAGCATGCATATTTCCCTGTGTTCAGTCCCCAGCACCACGTGAAATGGAGCAAGATGGTCTGTGCCTGTGATCTCAGCTCTCTGGAGGTAGAGGCAGAAAATCAGGAGTTCAGCACATTGTCACCTCCACAGTGAACTTAAAGCCATTGTGAGCTACCTGGGATTCTTTCTCCATATAAGTAAATAAATCCCTTTTGGAAAATGAATTCTCAATCAAATCTAGGATGAGATTATGTGTAGAATGAGCAAGATATTGTTTCCTTTATCAACAGTAGAACAAAGGTTAAGTGAAAAGGTGAAAAGTGTCCCCCAAATGTGTTATTGAAAATATTCCAAAGTGTAGTGCCATTGCCAGAAGACAGGTCGGGGCCTGAAGCCAGCACAGACATGGCTGGGAACAACAGCACATTTAAGGGATGTTGGAGAACTGGTTAGGTGGCCGGCCAGGGTTTCTTAAAGAAGAGCACTGTCGTCAGGATGGATTTTCTGCCTTGTTGGCAACAATCTGAAGTCGGCAGTTAGGAGTCTGTGCTGTGAAGGAGTGCTGCCTGCCATGTGTTGAACAGAAAGACCAGGCTTTTGAACCTAAAGCGTTTGAGACTGACTTTAGCCCTACAGCCATCAAGTCAATGCTAGATCTTCAAGTCCTTTTTGTAAACGGAGTGTTGATGTCCTGACCTCACCAGAACTAAGAGGTGGAGCAAGGTGTTTGCTCCTTACCACTTCCTAATTGATGTAGAAATGAAGTAATGTGTCTCACTCTTAGACCTCATGGCCGTCAGGAAGGCTGTTTCTGTTCTAGCTCCCTTTCCATTTTTACCATGCAAATTCTGGAGAAACTGGTGGGTATCGGTTAGTAGCACTGACTGAAATAAAAAACAGCACTATCATTGACCCCAGACATTTCTGATCCCTTTAACTCCATGAAGAGAATCAAAAATGTTAATGTTTCATTACAAATTGTCCTCCCAAGTTCCTTTATCCTGCTAGTAGAAGCAAGCTTACAACCTGCAGTCGCTCCTCAACAGAAATAATGCCAGTGTGGTTCCCAACCCACTCTCTCTTAAAGAAAACCATCCTTTACAAATTCTGCCTTCTCAGAAACTTACTGTCTTTGTGGAAAGAAAAGAAATACGACGGATTATTTATTAATTTATTAAACAGCAAGCGCCAAGGTTCACAGCCGTTCTGTCTGGGTTCAGAGTGGGTCCATTGTTTTATTAGTTGTAAGGACTTGGGAAATTTCTATTGCACTTTTAAATTGTGAGCTGTATTATACATTCAGAGGAGTATCTCAAAATTGAGTGCACCATATAACACAAACACATACCTGTCACCAATTGAGTGTCGTGGTTCTGAAGGCCCTCTTTGTGTCCTTCCTCAGCTCTCGGCTATCCTGACGTTGATGTAAATTCTTCACCTGAGTTTCTCTATAATTGCACCACTCATATATTTTCAACAATATGTAATTAATTTTGAATGACTAAACAGAAGCCTGGCTATAAGGACAAAGCAATAGTCTCCCGGGAAACTGATGTGAACAGTTCAGGCTTGCTTTTCTAAAAGCCTATGTATAAATGCCTCTTCCAGGGAATTCAGTAGGAAAGGTCAAAGGTTAGTCCCGAGAAGCATAGGGTTCAATATATTTGGGGAACCTGTGGCCTTCCTCAAACATACTAGAGAATGCTTCCATGGCTGTTGTCATCAGCTTCAAGGGAAGGAAGTATTGTTGGCTGCCTGCAGCCACACCTGCCGCTTTTCTTCTGTATTCATGTTTAGTACCTTCCTGCAAAGCGAACATTCTTAACACTGTAAGATTAAAATGCCTGCAGAAGGACTGTCTTCTTCAGTTTGAACTGGGTATCTTCTTCTGGACACTTGAGTACAAAGCTCAGCAGCCATGGGCAGCCAGCCAGCACTCATTTTCTGGCCTTTCTTGAACATAGTATCTCATTATATTTGACTCTAATTTTTTTCTTTCTTTCATGACTTGATTTCAGATTTTATCATACAAAGAATCCACATATACTCTAGCATTTAGCATTTAATATCATCATTTTTACTGCATCTATATATGTGTGTGTTTATATGAGAAATGGATTTTTCAGAATTATTTTAGCTTAATTAGCATTATGACCCTCTGCCATTCCATATTTTAGGATGTATCCCAAAAGGACAGTCTTAAAATAATGTCAGCACAGTGAATAAATTTAGGAAGTTAAATATTGCTGGGCTATTTTTAGCTAACAGTTTATGTTTCCATTTTAAAATTTATATCTTTTTTCTTATTTTAACCCCTTTTGTACAAAGTCTAGTTCTGGGATATTAGTTGTCATTTATTTAAATTTTCTCTATTCTGGACCAACTTTGTCTCTTATGACTAGCAGCTTTTTACAGTGGTTAGTGATTTCCCCCTAAAAGCTAGATTGCTTTTCTGGGGAGTTAGTCAAAAGGTGGGTTGTTAGTAGCAGCTAGCAGTGATCTCAGTGTTGATCATTCAGTCAAGACAGTCACTTTCTCCAGTACAAACCACTGTTTACCCCCTTTACAAATGAGGCAGACACATGGGGCACATGAAAATAGACCTGTTTTCTCAGATCTGGACCCCAGTATGTAGAGGTGGCTTTTTAATGTTCCCTATCAAAGTTTATTTAAAAAACCTTAAAGTTGCTTTTCTTGAATAGTACAATTTGATATTTATTTACTTATTAAAGCATTGCATTTTTACATATTATATAATTATGGTTACATTTTGATTTAAAATGGTTTTTGAGCCTCTGAGCTTATTTTTAATCCTTTGCTGCCCTCTACAGGTCTTGGAATATAGATCTTTGGAGCAAGGTAAGTATTTCTCATACTGCAAACCATGATGCGATATACGTGAAAAGCCATCAAGTGCAAGTTTTAATAGCTTTACACGTTTCTGGTATATTGTTACAAGATAATGGATTGAAGTCTTGCTATTGGTAGTTTTAAAACAGCAGGAAAATATTATTCAAGTAATTTTTGATTTATTCTTAAATTCTTAACAAGATTTTTATCTTCAAAACGTAGACCTACAGGCTTAGTAATGTTTTTAGTGATGCCTCACATTTCCTGAGTGAGGGTTTGTTCAGGAGCTTGACTGTAGCCCAGTGTTCTTGATACATCCATGTGTATGATTGTGTGTGTATGGTACATAGACCAGCCCAATACCGTTGAAAGAAGTCAGCTGGTTTTTAATGCTAGAAGAACAGTTAATGATTGCATGAAAAGTTTCAAATCAAGAAGATGAGAATACACACTAAAATCCGCAGTTTAAGTCTATTTGTATGTTTGGTGCCAAGATTGTATGCTCAGAAATCAGGCCTGAGCATTTCTTAAAAAATATAGTTTCAATCAGTTCTCTATTTAGTATTACTGCAGCTGCCATTCAGCCTGTAGAAAGCTGGTTTTCATTTTAATCTTACCTACCCTTTGGATTGCCATTAAGTGAAGCATTTCATGGTGGCCTGATCAGTTTTGGTGACTTTTCTGTATTAGCTAACAAATGATTCAAGCAGGCTCAGCTCAGCTGCAGCCTCCACGAGCTAGTCCTGACCCTTATAGCTTTGGACAACTACTGTATGCTTCTACTCTGGCTTCAGCCTGAAGATCTATACGGTCAAATGCTTTCTGTTCATGGTTACAAGTCAGTAACATAGGTGCATATTAATTTTGATTATAAAGTGTATCCCTGGATCATTAAGTTAAAAATTTGTCATGGAGTTAATGCTGAAAAATAAATTTGTGTATCTTTTTAGTGTTACTGAATTGATAGGAATCTGAATTCAAACACACTTGAATTTTTGACTCATTTTAAACCCGCTTAAAGTGAATGAAAAAAACGTCACTGAGAAAAAAAGTACATATTATTTTCTGGTCTAGCACTTTTTACTTATCATTTTTCTAGTACATTTTTCAAAAGTGAGACATTTGATCCATTTTGAATGGTCACTGAAGAGAAATAATGCTTCACAGTTCTGTAAGAGATTTTCTGATTATCAGAATTAGTTTTCAGTATTTAAATTTAAATTTAAGCATCACTTTGTGATGTTTCATAAAATATTGCAGTTTTCCTTCGTCTGTGTGTGTGTTTAGAAGACAAACCTACTATGTGAAAACCAGATGATCTCAGGGGTGGGGTGGGTGGAATTACTCTGACACAGAATAATGCCTCATTGGGGAGAGGTTTATTATTTCAGGAAATCAATTTCACATTGTATTTGTTTTTTGTTTGCTCCTCTTGCTGCGATGTGTTCATTTTCTGTCTTACCAGATAACAGAATTTTTGTACAAGGATGGACGTTATTACCAAGAGCCTTCAGGTAGCATTTCTATTTTGATGATTGTAATTTACCCACAAACTCATTCTGTGTAATGATGGGCTAGAAGGATTACAGCAGTAAACACTCTGATTTTGAAAATGAAATTTGAAAACATTTAATTCTTATAATCTGTATCAATACATTTTGAGATCTCCATGGTGTGTTATTTTTTTTAAGACAGAATGTGGAGCCTTTGAGGTACACAACAGTGTTCCTGATAGCTTCTATGGAGACAGGCCTAGAAATCAGTGAGTCTCAGTGTCTGTATGATTTCAGTATTTTTCAGATATGATTGACTATATACTTAAAAGTAGGAAAGGCCTTAGATTTTTCACTGAAATATAACTTATTACCTAAAAGACCTAATTCAGACATTTAATAAAGTCAGGACTATGTAGTTTTCTATAAGAAAATACCCTTCTGGAAAGTTTAGACCTCCTCTTCTAGGCATTAACACATGGCCCTGTGAATTTTATGCTTGAATGCATAAGAAAATTACTGTTGTTACAAAACATCTTTGTTAATCTTGGTTTTTCATTGGCTAATAGGCAGCTCTCCATGGGATCACTGTATCTGCTCATTAACAGTATTTTAACTTCCTATGCTTAGTATTTATCAGTCATTTCTAATTTTCAAAATATTGTTCACAAAAAATTAGTATAGAAATATGTGAAGACATTTATTTATACTCACTACCTGTGCTTTGGACAGGAGAGGGATGAGGCCTTGGGCAGGACTACTTCTGTCACAGAATGGTGGAAAAATAGATTGAAGTAAGGTTCTGTACTGAAAAGCTGTCACTCGGTCTGAAAATAATTAATATTCCTTTCACTCACCAGTTAGATATGTGCTCCCAAACCACATAATCTCTATGCCTCAGTGATCATTGTTGCCATTTCAGAGCCTCTCATCAGGGTGACATCTCACACCAAAATGATTTCTTATAAATTAATCTTGATAACATGACAGTCTCAGTAATTTTAGTAGAATGCTTTCTCTTGTTTTTTTCCACAGAAGCTGTTGGCTATTTTCTTTATCACTTGATTGACAGCATGAGTGACTCAGAGGTACAGGCCAAGGAGGAGCATTTGAGACAATACTTCCATCAGCTGAAGGAGATGGTACCATTTCATTTTTGCTATATAATGCCTGTCCTGCCTGACATGTATCTATTAGATTTGAAATTGCTGCTTTTAAGTACAACCAGACCACTTCTCAATGACGTGCATGAGTTAGAGACTTAAATTATGTCTGAGATCATTTCTCTTAGACAAATTTCAGTTTGGTTGTCTAAAACTCAGTGTTTCCTTTACCCCTCCATTTCCTTCTCACAGAATGTTAAAATTCCTGAAAACGTCTACAAAGGCATTTATAATCTGCTGGATAGCTACCACGTTCCTGAATTGATTAAGGTGTGTCAGCGTAAGCAACTAACCTTGTTAAATGCTTCTTCTATATTTTTAAATCAGAATTTTGCTTGAATTTAATTTGGAGGTACTGAATTTTTTGGTCCCAATAACAGCAATAAAGCTTTTATTTGTTGTTAGTAGAAACTGTTTACATATTAAAGGGACCATCTAAGACATTACTTACAATGGTTAATTCAGCATGAATAGAATTCCTGTAGAATTTTAGAAAGGTAGAATTAAAATGGGGTGGAGCTTGCCAGATTTGCCTTTGACATTCACTAACAATTTTTTTTCCCTGTGTTTTCTAATTCTGTACTAATTTGAATTCCAATTTTAGGATGTTAGGATTCTGGTTGACAGAGAGAAGGTAGATACTGGAAAAGTAAGTAGTGTTTTATCTTGTTTTTTAACTGTATCTAATGAGAATTTCAAGTACTGTCCCTATAAATTCATCTTGTATACATACCAACTCTCTCAGAAACACCTAGGTCTATGATGTTTGTATATAATCTTGGGAGTCATAAACTCTTAGAGTTCAACCCATGTGCAGACCCCGAGATTACTGTCCCCTGCAGCATTTATGACAGTTAAGAAAACCAATTTAGAGGGATGAAATGCCAGGGTTGTATTTTCTCCTTATAGCAAACTTGTTTGTCCTATGTAGACTTCCCAGCTTACTCCATTGGACTTGGAATTAGTACTTGAAAAGCGAAAAGCTCAAAACCAACCTATTGGAGACGTCCTAAAGCAGTTCCTCCTGATGCTTTGTTCAGAAGAGGTAACATCAACACTCTCCTTTTCACCTACGTCTCAGAGTAAAATGTCCTATATAGACCACAGAAGTAAAACCCAATAGAATGTTTATGATTTTTACACTTTATCATTATGTGTCATGCTTGAGAACAGTGCAATTAAATGAAAGGTTAACTAATTTCAGCGGCACCTTGAATGGCATGTTTTCAGGTTGCTGTAGTTTGTTTATGATAATCTGCAAAGTGAATGATAGTAACAGCCGTGATAGGTTTATCATACATGCCAAATGTCCTTTCAAGCCATGGCTCCGGTCTCGCAGATCCAGATTGTCAAGCAACCGATACATGCAGTAGTCATTTGCAAGTCAAATATAACGAGGCTGTTAATGCAGGGATTGAAATTCCATTTTCCTGTGAGGAAAAAGCTTTCTGAGATAAAGGTCCCTTGCCTTCTACAGTAGGCTTGCAGCTGTACTCTGTGTTTACGCTAGTGTGTCTGCAGTCTGTGGGGTATCACTGCACTTTTTAAAGTTTCTGGTTCAATATTATTTAGTCTTATGCCTGTGATTTTAGGAGAAAAATTTCGTGACTAACTTTGAGATAACATCATGATTGTTACATTCTAAAGCAGATTTTATCACATTACTTTTATACTGAACTAGTCTGAGGAACTTTTCAACTATGTGTATTTCTAAATCTGGAAATTAGCCTGTTAGGGAAGATGGGAAATACTGTAATAGTCTAATTTTCAATTATAAACAAGAACTCTTTTAAGCCCTGCATATGTATAATTGGCTTTCACACACACACACACACACACACTTAGGGCAGTTAAGCGTGTGAAACCATTTATTTTAAAAGTACTCTTAACTTTTCCTAAACACCACAGCAAAAACATGGTATTTTTACCTTTAGGTTATTTTCTTTTTTCATTTGATTCTTCTATTTTAGAATATGCAAAAGGCCCTTGAAGTGAAAGCAAAATATGAATCAGACATGGTTATTGGTGGCTATGCAGCTTTAATCAATTTGTGCTGTCGACATGATAATGCAGAAGATGCTTTGAACTTGAAACAAGAATTGTAAGTCCCTGGTATTAAAACCGGACAGCGGTATCCAGAATGCCCTGAATGGATTGAATATTACTGATTTAATAATTTTTAAAAATTATTTTGTTGTGAGTGATTTTTTTGTTTGTTTTAATTTTGTGCTAGGAAGTGTCTTCAGTTAACTGTGTCATTCTTTCTTCTGGGTGTCTTTTCAGTTTAGTAAAACATTCTGGTCCTCCAGGCCAAGGCGTTGCAATGGTAACTTGGTTAGAAGCTGTAGTTATCTTTCCATATAATGTGCACAAAATCTGTCGATTCTCAAGAATCTTTTGTTTTCCTTACCAAAGTAAAAATTTATAATACAGAAGCAAGTCATTTTAGGTGTTTGAATGTTCGCAGTGAAGGCTAGAATCACGAAAAGGGCTGACAGGGTAAAGTGTGTCTTCATCAGTATTTTGCTGTGCTGTGGGCAGTGTCTGTGGCTCTGCAGTCCACGTGGCTGTAAGTAACTTCAGACTGAAATGTAGTTCCAAACATGTTACATGTCCAGGACAGTAACAATTCAGAGTGCTTGATTAGCTTTTGGAAAGTAATAAAGTGAATGTGACTTAATATAACTGTGACTTGTTTTATAGTGACCGCTTAGATCCTTCTGCTGTTCTTGACACTGGGAAATACATAGGCCTTGTCAAAGTCCTGGCAAAGCAAGGCAAACTCAAAGGTAAGCCTTTGGGCACAGAGGAAAGATGTGCCGCCAGTTCTCGCTGCTGGAATAACATGGGAATTGATATTAATGGTATATCATGTCCTACAAAGAGCTCTAACACTTTGCATACAAATTTGCATGTGAATCCAACCAGAGCTGCATGGACAGTGTAGGCCATTAGTTTTAATGGATTGGCAAGCTTGTCATTTACATTTGCACAGCTCGGTGCCTTTTGCATTTCTGCAGCTAGTTTTTATTAGCATTGCTGTTTGGATTGAGTTTGAAGATCATGACTTCTGGCACAATTTGCTTATATGCCTGCACTAATGGCTTTGTTTTTGCTTAAGGAGATCTGAAGGCTGAACATAAAACCTGTAAACATAACCTGATAGATAAGAATCTGAACTTTGCAGTTTTTTCTTAACCCTTAGTAACATTAACAAAATATAACAAATGTATATTTTAGTTGAAAAAGCAAATTTGATTACATGGAGGATTTGTGTGCTCTAATTTCCTCCTGGAAAAATTGCCAAGCCTAATAATATAATGAATTGCACTTAATAATCCAATCTTCTTTTTGCAGGTTCATGGTGTTCCTATCAGCTTTGTATTGGAACTTCCTCCTTCAATTTTCTCTCTTTGATTTTTGGAAGAGATGGAAGGGGAAATTACTTGATTTATTGACATTTTTCCTAGGAAGGCTTTCCAACACAAATTTGCCTGCTTTTTTAAAAAAATCACTTTTTCTAAAGCGGTCAAAACATTTTGTCTGTAATAATTAAGAGCAAACATCATAAAAATGCACTTATTCCATAGCCTAAAATGTTTGTTTCTGCCTTTCTAATGAAGCTTAATGAATCTAATGTTATTACCATGCAGTCTTTTGGAAAGCTTTCATTGGCTCTGCTTGGCTAATTAGTATCGACATAGCAAACAGGCCCTATCGGTATCAGACCATTAGTCTGGCTGTATATACAGTGTAAACACATCTTTATTATCTGGCCTCCTGACAAGCCATCTGCTGAAGAAACAATGGCGTGATTTAGCAGATGTTAGCTCCGAACGATAAAAGCATCCATTTAGGAGGATCTTAGAGCTACAGGGCAGACCATGCAGGGCTATGTGGTGCAGAGTGGGCACACGGGCCCTATCTATAATTTGTAGTCAAAGTTGCAGGGAAATGATAAAACCATGCTATTGTGGATTTATAATTGTAGTCTCGTTTAGAAATGCAAGTAGTAATTAACTTGAAATCGGCATTATACACTAGAATTTACATTCCTGCCGGGCTTGAAATGCTGTTTTAATAGCAGTTTGTTTTCCCTACATGAAATTACCTAAGGGTCTTTTGTGTTACTTCATTGTAGATGCTATTAACATTCTAAAGGAGATGAAAGAGAAGGATGTTGTTATCAAAGATGCAACAGTCCAGTCCTTTTTCCACATTCTAAACGGCGCAGCTTTAAGAGGTGAAATTGAAACTGTAAAACAGTTGCATGAAGCCATCCTGACTCTTGGCTTAACAAAGCCCTCCTCCTTCATAAGCATCCCGTTGGTCACAGTGCACCTGGAGAAGTAAGTTAACTGAGTTTTGGGTGTTGGATGTTGGAATTGCAAGAGTGAGCCTGATCTTTCTGGGATTATGCTCTGCCAGGAGTCTGGTGATGTGGGAGCCTTGAGAGTCATGTGCTGGTGAAAAAGTGCACCGAGGCAGACTAGGTACCCCTCAGACTCCAGCACCCCATGGCGGTGGCAGTGGAGGTCTCAGGTGCTATCACACGAAATTGTATCTGGTTGAATGTGTTTGCAGACACCTATAATCCCAACATTATGGAGGTTGAAGCCTGAGGCTTTTAGCAAGTTGAGACTAGTCTGGGCTAGATGATCAGTTCCTAGGCAATCCTTAGTAACACTCAAACTCCAAAACCTAAAAACCAGGCAGGTGTGGTGGCAAATGCCTTTAGTCCCAGCACATGGGAGGTAGAGGATGGCATATTTCTCTGAGTTCTGGGCCAGCCTGCTCTACACATTGACAACGAACCCCGTGTCTAAGGAAATAAATGCAACATTTTCTCTTTGGGTCTAATAAGTGCTGATTCTTAATGACTGTAAGAAACAAGGATCCTCTGGATTTTTCTCTATACCCCATGATGATTACTCAGATAACAGAGACCTCTCCCAGTGTTTCTCCTCTGTTTCACATTTAACCACATGCACCAGTACAGTTATTCTATTTGAGAAGTGTTTCTCTATATGGGAAGAGTCAGTTTTGTTTAGAAAGGCAATGTTTTCTGAGGTTGAAATTTTTCCCTTTGTAATACCTCTGTTGGTGCCCAGTTTAAGGTGTTTTTTAATGAGGAAAATTCTTGTGACAATGATTAAGCACTTCTTACCTTTTTCTTTTAGATTTGTTTTAGTTTTCTACATTGACCTGTCTGCCATCTAGTCCATGGCTTAATGTAGTTTGCAATGTGCTTGTTTTGTGATTAGAATTTCCTGATTTTCCTGTGATATTGTCCTAACAATACCAGAGAAAAACTGACTTTATATTTTAATTATTCTTGTTGTCTTTCACAATTTCTGGTTGTTTTAGTTTTATTAGGTAATGTAGTGACTGTATATATGACTGATAGTGTTGGATTTAAAATATAGAATTGAAAATATCTCTTCTAACTAGCTTTCTATTAGGAAATGTGTATTTGTACATTTGGATGTGCACATACCTAAAATAATTGATTGGCCATCCAGTTATAAATAGCTGCCAAGTGAGATGATTGTACAGCTCTTCACCTTCACAATCTCAGCATTACATTCTTTTTAAGAAATAGTCATCTGAATAGTTGCTGTGTTACTGAGTTCTCATACTCACAGCCAACTTTAAATAGAAATCCTATAATTAATATTCTTCCTAGTGGAATTTTTTGATTGTCTGAAAGGCCCATCTCTGCAAATTGCATGTGGAACTCTACACAGGGATTTGAAAGAAATGGGCCCAGTGCCCAGAAGAATTAGGCCTCCTACACTACTGGGCAAAACTAAATAACTAACAAAGAAAAAAACGAGGTCATGTCATGGCAGAAGAGTATCTCACAAACAGTGCTTTGAAGACAGAGAGATGGAAAAAGTTTCCAAAAGCGATCTGCAGGTGGGGCTTCCGAGGCCATAGTGTGGGTGGTCTCAACTGGAGCAGGCTCTGAGTTCTGGGTTGTTTTAAAACAGTAGATTTTTGTCTCTGGGTACATTTGGCTGTCTTCTTTGTTAACTGGGCTGAGGAAATCTAAGTCAGTATCATTTTAAAGGGTGTCATTTTATCCAAATACTTAGAGAAATTATTTTACTTGCGAGAGTTTTTGTTTTGTTTTTGTATTCTGCTTTTTTGTCTTTTTCTGTCTTTTCAGAGACAGCCTTCATGACAAGGTCTCCCTGCTTGATCTGTCATACAGAAAACATTATGTTGACTGCCCTAGATTTATGAGAATAATAGAAATGAAACAAAAGAAACTTCATATTTATGAAACTACCAAAAACCAAACAACAAAAACATCCCTTTGCTAGCATTTCATTAGTAAAAACTGAAATACATACCTACCTTGAAACTTTTATTCAATTATATTTTGTCTGACTGATAGAAGATAACTAATTAATTCAGAATCATGACAAGTACCAGGATTAACTACATCAGGCTAGCTACCCAAATGTCCACGAGAATTTGATTTGATTTAATAACATTGACTTTCAGTAATATCAAATAATTGACTCCTGCAGGTTTTGAGCTCATCTGCAAAATGAGTCTTATTTATCTAGACATGGGATAAAATTATAAAAACAGTTTTAGAACATCATTTTAAAGATTATTATACTTAAAGATTCATTTATTTCTGCCATGTCACTGGAAAAGACTCTAAAGAGAATATCATTTTCACATTATGGTTGTGTGCAAGTCTTTAAGATTCTATCTGCTTTCATTTGAACTGACTTTTCAGTTTTTGGATAAAACAGAGGAAATAATACTGTTAAGTTTTGCTACTTGTATACCGTAAAAATGTTTGTGAGTTTGAAAATTTTGTTGAAAACAAATGCATTTTGTTTATATGCATTTGACAAGGGAAAGCAAGCTAGTCATAGGTTTATATAATTATAAACAATTTTGTAAAAACCTGATTTTATATTGTGCATGTGATAATACTTAATATTGAACAGGAAAGAGTTAAATTTTTGTGGGCTTCCTATTGTTACAGTCTTTAAAACCCTTATTTACATGTAGCCCAAATGTTCCTTTAAATATTTTGTTTTGTAAATTTTATCTATTTTCTTCAATTCCTAATTGATTCGGAGAGATGACAGAAGTCCTCTGTTGTTAAAGCAGAAAGAGGACTTGTTTAAGATTAATTTGGAGAGCTTTTGAGTAGTCTTTACACTATAGTAAAGGAAACAAAATGAAAAGTGTGTGATGCCCTTTCAGAGTCATGTGTCTCCTATGATCCATTTGATTTTGTTGCATGTGGAAAGTATCTGATGCTTCTTAACTGGATTATATTAAGTACAGATGATCAATGCACTATAATTTCTGCTTTCCATTAAGGAGTTTTTATTTAGTTTGCTGATTTGTGCTAATAATCTAAAGATGCACGGAGATTGTTCATTGCTCTTCCCAGAATTGTTGCTAAATTAATGCTGAGTTCTTCATAAATGTCCTAATTTCCATAAGGTGAACTTGTAAAGATTTAAATTTTGAAACACTGTAGCCTAGCTACATATATGTTACATAAACGAGAGGCACACTTCTAAAATGCTGGTTATTCTGTAGTAAACACTCCCCTTCAATTTGAGTGTCTTCATTTGTACTGGATACTTTTATTATATGTGGGAATTGCTTGCCTTCCCGAGTAAAACTCTTTATATGTTGAAAGGAAATTAAGGAGGTTTGGCTCTTTTACTCCATTATTGCAATTAAGAATTTAGCATCATCAGTGCCAAAGGACAAAAAGTGTTTCATTTGCCCTAGGGGGACAGGACAGTGATAAGATGATTTTTCGTCAAGGATCATTGGGTCGTAATTAAGTTACATTCATGGCTATTGCTTTTTGAAGGATGATTGGTAAATGACAGGCTTCATGCACGTCTTACGGACAGTGTGCAGGAAGGTTTTTTTCTCCCTCTGTCAGAAAATCCTGTTGAGCCTGATAATGTAAATGTGGCATTTTACTCTGAACAAAAGAGCAGGGAAATGAGCTATCTTGTCTAATCATTCAGTTGTTTAACACCGACTTCCAGTTTAGACTCAATTGGCTGGAAAGCACTTGACATGTGAAGTTCGTGCTGCTCCTAGCGCGTGTTTGAGTAAATTTTAAAGTAAGTGACAGCTAAATTGTACCTAGGGAAATTACAAAGCCTTCAACACAGTTAATTTTTGGGGAGGATTAGTTGTAATTGCAACACCAGTCTCCTTGAAGATTTCTCATTTATAGATGATAAACCGGGGGAAAAAACAAAAAACCCTGTGGCTGTTTTCAAGGTGTTGGTCCTCTGGACAGACCAGCATTTGTGCAGGCAGTGCTTCCTTCTGGACCCATTTCACCCTATTCTAAACATAGTTTGTTTTCAGGCTGTTTCACTTTTATTTGTTTGTTTGTTTTAAATGCTACCCACTTCCACTTTTATCTACTTGTCTCTGGTGGTTTCAGAGTTGAGGGCTGTTTAATTGGGAAGCCCTTCAGTAAATCGCTACTTCACTAATGCTCTGTGCATAATATTGAAGTACTTTATTCCAATTAGAAACCAATATTTGTCATAGATTTTGTTGCTTAAATTATGCGTCCACCTTGGATTCAAAAGTTATTTTCTACAGATTTGTGAGGAGACTTAAGTCAAAAGCTACAGATGTCAACAGACAGTTCTCATGGGTCTTCTAAATCTAGAAAACCAGCACGGTGTGGAACACATATGATAACGTGCATGAAGGGCTGTCAGGGGAGAGCTTGTCTACTGGAACCTCACCGAGACATTTATGAAATGGGCAGCAAGCTTGCACCCATTTTAGTGTATGTTCTCTTGGTGATACAGCACACGTTAATTTCCTATTAAAGACTAAAATAATGGATAACAGTAGATTTGCCATGTAAGCAAGCAACACCAGTGCTTTTTTTAGTTTTATGCACTCATGCAAATATATAGTTTATATGTATAGTCATATTTTCTTTAATAATTGAAATACAGACTCTAAGATGAATATCGAATGGGACACTCTGGTCAATAAATGCAGCTTTTTAAGTTTTCAAATTACTTACTAAAGTGTACTCTGTTGGGAATGTGTATGTGTCCTTAAAATTTAGAATGACTGAATCAATCTTTTCTTTAGTTTTATCTTTAAAAAAAAAAAAAAAAAAAAAAAAAAACTCTATTTGCCTTGGTGTTTGCCTGGTACTGGGAACTGGAACTACAGACAGTTGTGAGCTGCCATGTGGGTGCTGGGAATTGAACTCAGGTCCTCTGGAAGAGCAGTCAATGCTCTTAACCGCTGAGCCATCACTCCAGCCCCCTCTAGCTTTATCTTTATTTCACAGGATTTGGCAACACTTGTAATTTTGCATTCATCAAAATACTACTTTTCAAAATTGACTGTTTTTTATTAACATATAGTTTTAGTTATGAGAATTATTTTATATGATTTCCTCAGTATATATTTTTTAACAGTTTCTGGTCTTTAATGATAGCGCAGAGATATTTTTTGTCTTAGAAATGATGATATGTTATGCATTGTGTTTTTGTCTGTGGGGAGGAAGAGAAGGAAGGAGGTTTGGTTTGGTTTGAGAAAACAGCGGCTGGAATTTGGGTTTTGTAGATAGACTTTACAATTATGTACAAAACCTTAGGGACAGAATAGACTTGAAATAATAAAAGAGAAAACTTTTGAATATCAATTTAACATACTAAAAGGTTTTTTTTCCCTCCCAAAGGACTATTGTTCAATCATTTCTGGTCTGCTAGGTGTATAAAGAAGTCACAGAGCACCTTAGGTCACAGAGGTTGGCAGAATGGTGACTGACAGTGTGCTGGCTCACGATTTGTCAGGAAGTGTTTCCTTCTGGTGTTTTTTGGTTTTGTTTTTTGAGTATTTTGCTATTCTTAGTGTAGTCTACCTAACATCAGTGTTCTTAGAGTGACATATGCACATGGCATGTGACCCTAATCAGAAAAAATTCGAACCAGCTGGGAACTCAAAGGACCTACACTCAGTGGTACAGCTCTCTTCAGTGGAAGGTTAAAATCTGGAGTCCTGCAGATGTACAAGTTTTGAATTTCCCTTACCTGTTTCCAGGCTCTACCAGGAAGATCAGGATGATGTAGTGGACGTGAGGGATGTTTTCTTTCAGTGACATCATCATCCACAAGGTGCATGTGTAGAATAAAGACAGCAGTCATTTACTTTATTTCTGTCTTCAGTCCACTTTGTAGGGAGTGCTTTGTATATTGAATTTATCCCGCCGGCAGCCTTGGGAGTGGTCATGCTGGGGTCCTAAATGAGTAACATATAGGAATTCTTTCCATTTTCCTGTTCTTGTCTTTTTTGTTGTTGTTCTGGGCATGTATAATCTTCAGAAGCATATATTTGGAGACCGAGGCCTATTAACATGTCGCTTTGATTGACAGAACAATTATTCACTCATTTATAGATAGTTTTGACCTGATGTAGGGAAATACAGTTGAGACAGTGCTGTTCTGGTTTGGAGTCCACCTGAAAAGGCAGGTCCTGCCATTTAAAAACATGATGTGTATTAGTTTCTCTCTTACGGGTGTTCGTAGTTCCCCAGGAAGGGGAAATACCTGAGCCTGTGCCTGAAGCAAGGGGAAATACTGATTATAGGAAGCTTTATAGCATATGTGGTACTACTATAGCATTTCCTTGCTAAGACAGTAATCTAGCCTGCAACATCTACTTTCAGTTTTGAAATTAACCTGTAATTTAGTCTTCACCCCAAATGACAAAAATTCAAATGGCTCAGTGGGGTGCCAGAAGATGCACTGTAAACAGGACGTGATGCCGACTTAGGCTTATGGCGGGCTCGGTTTTTACTGTGTCAGCTCATCACACTGAGCACCGCTGTGTTTTACTTTCTTAGCGCAGTTTAAAAATCCTAATCTAGATACAATAGTAATCTAATCTAGGACAACATAACATTTGTCTAATGGACAGGATGTAAGGCTGTTAGCGGTACATTGTGACAGGCTTTCTTCCCTGGGAATTGTTGGCCTATGTAAGACTGAATGCATTTTCCAGAAAGAGGCTCTCGTTGTTACCAAATGGACTTCTGGTCTGTATCTTGAACTATGCTTTACAACTATATCTATGTCCTCTCTTTTTTTATTGTGTAGTGTCTTATAACAAATAATTGCCCTGGAAGGAGAGGTGTTTTCACAGCCTAGTGCATAGCAAAGTGCGTGTGCTGAGAGTTCAGGGACCTTCCTCAGGCAGAGCCATGATTCTAGAGGCCTCGTCACTTCCTCCCTCTCTCTCTTTAAAAAAAAAAAAAAAAAAGCCAAAGGCCCTTGCCCAGGAGAATTGAGTCTGAATATCTCTGTGGCTCTTCTGGAGTCTTGTGAATTCTTCATAATCCTCCTTTCAAAGGGAAAACGTACTTTTGAAGACCCACAAAAATACCTTTAACATGCTTAAGAAAGAAACTGTGATTTAGTGAAAAGATAATATCTTTTTCTTTTAAATATCACCTTTTAAAAGATGCTGTTACTTTTAAGGAAGCAGTTTTCAAGGCTGCCTTCTAGAGACAAAAAGGTTAGTGTATAGTTCACTCGTCAACAAGAATACTCTAGTTTTAGGAGGAGCTCTTTCTGTACTTCTGAAACCTGGGGCTATTTCCTACTCACTTAGTAAGGTTGGGGGATGAAAAGTTCTATGGTGGTGTGACTAATGCTTACACATGCCTGTGAGCTGCGTAAAGCTTCCCAGTCTGAAATTGTGGCCGGTTCCAAGGGGGCCTAAAATAATGGGGACAACAGTGTGATGGTAGTTCTTATTTTTAGAAATAACAGCCTGGCACCGATTTATTATGCACACTCAGATTGTATATATAACAAAATTAGAGAATACCTTCTTTCCCCCCTCTCCTGACACTCTATAAGAAGTAAAGTAATAAAGGCAAAGCAGAGAAAGCGGTGGGCGTATCTGAATGGTGTTTAGGGAAAGGATTGTCCTGGCTTCTCCATGTGGGCTTCATGGTTTTGTCTTAAGTAAAGTTCAATATTGACATAGTTTCTTTCTTGCTCATGAAATAATCTGTCCACATTGTTCCTGAGAGCCTAAACTGAATTTAGATACACCCTTTTCTTCATTGTCAATTTTTTTTTTCCCAAGGGGTGATTTACCTGCTGCTCTTGATGCCATCATTGACTGCCATGAAAAATATAAAATATTACCCAGGATTCATGATGTTTTGTGTAAGCTAATAGAGAAAGGGGAGACTGATTTAATCCAGAAAGGTTAGTAGCTGTCCATTTCTTCCTGGTTTCTGTACTGTGAATGTAGAGATGTGAAAGGAGACAACCTCCTGAGAAACAGTCACATTTCTAAAAGACAGTGACTCTAAATATCTGAAAAGCCCCTGCTTTTTGATATCTGTTCTTTGGAAATGTTGCCCCTCTGTTATTTCAGATGTACTCCACGTGTTGGCGATCTGCCATGGCGAGAGAACACTTGTTAGTCTTACCCTCACGGATTCTTTTTAGCACTAGTCTTTGGTATTTAATGCCATCAATATGTGCTATCAACTAAGGACTATGATGCTAAATTAGATAAAGCTGTAATCTTTTTAGTCTCCATATTTGTTCTTTTTTGTTTATCTGGATTTCATGATACTGATTCTTGTGTTTTTCCTTCTCTGCCATCCAGTGATGGACTTTGTGAGCCACCAACAGGGTGAAATGACGATGCTGTATGACCTCTTCTTTGCCTTCCTACAGACAGGAAATTACAAAGAGGCCAAGAAGGTCATCGAGGTAGGATTTTTAACTTTGCTATTTTAATGTACAGCTATTTAGACTCTTAATTAGAATACACTTAAAATTTTAACCTTTAATTATCCTTGTTCTGATTCATGATAATAGAATTCAGTCCCAATAATAAGGGAGGAGGTGGCTCGGCCAGCTTTATTGTATATAATTACAGTTCAGAAAAGGCTGTCTGGTTGTATATTGAATTTGTTTCCTCACTTTGCTAAATTCACTGTTATATATCAAAATGATATTTGCATATTACATCTTGAATTGTGAAACAATTAAATTAAACTGGTGTTCCTGGGTGTAAAGTTGCTAATCCTCTTTGCCAAAGAATTCTTTGTTCTTAAAAGCAGTAAAATTTAATTTACTGCAGACCAGCCTCACAGTTATTTGTAATGCTTGTCTTCACGTTAATCAGCCAAACAAGCACTGTCTGCAGTTGTTTGGCATTTAATTTAAATTTTCTTTCTTTTTTGTCCCCTCTATAGTAAGCAGCTTACAGGAAATAGGTGACAAACCCAGCCCCGGGATTAGTAAAGTTTATCCAGGCTTTACTGAATTTTTTCCTTACTGGAATTGATAAGGCAATGGCTAACGTAAAGTCTGGCCACGAGGTGATTAATTTTATTATCAAACAATTCTATATCTGGTAAGAAAACATTCCACAGAGAGTAGACATGGTGCATTAAGACAAATGTTACTGAAACCACTGTTTTATGAACACCTAAGAAATTGCTCCAAGTCAGGCCTTGCTGGTTCCCCATCTTTTCTTCTAAAAGTATACAGAGTCCCAGATTGGTTCTTGATCTCTTTGTCTTTTATATAAATTGCCCCTGGTTATGGGACAGATTGTAGGCACGTAACTGAGAATGTCAATGCTGTATCTTCAAGATCTCTCTGTGTAGAGCAGGCTATTGTGGAATTCAGAAACCCACCTGCCTCTGCCTCCCAAGTGCTGAGATTAAAGGCATGGTCTTCCATGCCTGGCTTGTATCTTCAAATATTTTTAAAGAAGAAAAAAAAAAAAGTGGTACAAGGAGATTGTGAAATTCAGAACTTTCTTCAGTTTCTCTTTGTCTTGTCTATGTATCTGTCAGTGTTGTAGTACTTCTAAAACTCAAGTAGTTAATTTTTATTGTCTAGAAAATGGTTTTGGTAGATCTGAGGGTAGAAGCACTGTCTGCCTTCTGCATCTACTGCTTTGTGTAGCACTGACCGTCGGTCCATGGGCAGAACACCGCACACCTTGCTCTGTAGTGTAAGCAGGACCCAATTTAAAAACAAAAAGTGATTCCCTATTAAAATTTTGTAAGGCTCCTAAGTTGTCTTGTCAAACAAGAGGGAACAGAGTATCTGTCTTTAAGGTTCAATCATAAAATGTGTGTAAGGCAGCTTGAACATTTCCTGAATTGTGGTAAGTGATCAGTAATATTAATTCTCTTTGCCCCTCAAAGGTAGGGATTGATGCACCACATGGTTTCAGGGTGATGCTCAATAAAAGGTGAATGTCATGTAGGTGAGCAAGAGAAGGCTGGCTTTAACTCCTTACAGCTTTGTCCATATGGGTCAGTTAGGAATGACTGTTAAAAACCAGTGGGTGTGGAGAAAATTGTTGAGTGGATAAAGAATTCTGTGCAGGGCTTGAAGAATTGGCTCAGTAGATGAAGTGCTTTCTGAGTTCACATCTCCGGCACCCATGGAAAAAGCCTGTTAACAGCAACATTTATCTGTAACCCCAGCATTAGAATGCTGAGGCAGGAGGATTGAGGGTTGCTGGCCAGCCAGTCTAGCTAATATGTGAGCTCTGGGTTCACTGAGCAACACTGTCTCAGGAAATGATGGAAACAATTAAGAAAGGTACCTGGAGTAAAGCTCTGGCTTCCCACACATACAAGCATAGGTGCGCACATTTTCATGGAACACACACACACACACACACACACACACACACACACACACACACACACGAGGCGAGGGACAAGAGGGGGGCGGTGGGACTGTGAAACATGAGACTGTGTTGTAAGGTTTATCTCATTGACGAGACTAAGAGCTTCATAGCTTATGGAGGTGAGCTATGGTGAGAATTTGTAACACTTTGTTATCCAAGACCTAAAGTTTTCAAGTGACAAAAGATACCTGCAAGATTGAGTTAATAACTAGCATGACCTGTTTTGTTTTTAAGATGAGCTGTTGTATATACATACGCTATGTGCTATGTAGTGTTTTATTTCTGTACATAAATTATAATAGATTGAATTGTAGTTGATTTTAAAAATATATTTAGGTAATTTTTGAATTCTTGCAGTGAGTAGCTTATACTTGAGAAAAGAATTGTTTTCTTCAAAGGGGAATCGAATGAGAAAATAATGAAGCAGAGCTATGTTGAGTCTTGAGCAGGAGGTTGGTGTGAAAGAGAAGTCTATCTACTCTAGAAAATGTTCACAGCTGGAGGAATTTATGGGGTCTGAGCAGTTGGGAGAGTCATTTCTCCCTGTGTAGAAATTGGAGGCTCTCAGGAGGAAATGAGTGTGGAGCAGACAGTGGCATTGAAGTAATCATCCATGAGCTTAATAGCATTAGGAAGCAGACAGATGGCTAAGATGGCCGCTGTGGAGCACCCTGAAGAGCGTATGAGAACTCTTAGGAAGGTGTTAGAAACCCTCAGGGCCAGAATAAGGAGATGAGGTAAGTTAAAGAGTAAGGCTCTGTCTACGCACAGGAGGATTCTGGGTACACAGGAGGATTCTGGGAGATTAAGGTGGGTTGAGGAAGTGAGGTTAATGAGATCTCAGGATCAAAGGCAGGGGGCTCTTGTGATAATACTGATTACTGAAATGGCATTAGTCAGCAGGAGGCTGGGTGGGAGTACCTCCTCCCCTGAGTGCTGGACATGTGCTGCCTATCACCTGAAACCACCTACTGAGGTGACTGATGGCATCTAAGCAGCTTCCCATTTTGATCAGTTCTTCTCCCTTCTTAACAAATGTTGATTATGTCTTAGTCTTGACATAATCTATGAGTGGAGTAGTTGCTATCAGGGAGAGTTCTGTGGGAAAGGACCATGTCAGAATAGGTATTTCTAAGGAAATGATACCTAGGAGAAAAATTAAATGGTGGATTGGGAGCTGACAGCATGAAAGTGTTCCTGGCAAGGAAGTGGACGGTGCAGAGGTCCCGAGGAGGACAGTGCTTATTTATGAGTGTCATTGTGTTCTGGTGACATCCTCCCTGTGCGGAACTCTCGTCCATCCCACCAACTCATCCTCTGTAGACTCCACCTCAGGCATTCTTACGGCACATTCTGGAATGAACTAAACCACTGGGAACATGTTACAACCTACTTGGTTATATCAGGAAAATAAAGTTTGTGAAGTATATTCAGTGCCTTGCAAATAAAGATCAGTCATATTCCCCACCCCAAACTGCCTTGTATATAGAACCAGCTATAAATTACAGGTATTACTTTAGAACATATATATATGTATGTTCAAGTATAAAGACTCAATTTGAATACTTAGTCATCTAGTCATGTTTGGCCTTTCTGTCCTTGTATTTCAGTGACTTCATTTATGTATAGGTGAATGAATAGGCTCCTGTATCTTACTTGGTGCTTCACTGAATCAACCACTCCTTCATTTTCCTGCATGAAATTCATTAGCAGCTTCTCTAAACATATTAATAACCACATTGGTTCATTGTATAAAAGAAATACAATTGATTTGTTTCTTCCCCAAGAAAAAGTCCACATCTCCACAGCTGCCACCTTTGGATTTCAGACCATTTTCTCCAGGTGGTTTCCTGGCAGTGGGTTAATAAGGCAGAAGAAATGGTTGTATGGGCGGAGGCCCTCCGTCCTGGTTTCACCATGCTGGAGACTTGATGAACCAAGTCTTCTGAATTTTAGTAAAGCATTCTTTTTTAGAAATTATGGTCAAATAAGATAGTATTCCTCTGTAAAGAGAAAAACAAAACGTTACCTCATTCGTTTGGCTTCAGTTTAAGTATTTTCCTTCCCTCCTGGCATTGGCCTGTTACAGAGCATAAAATAAAATGTGTTTTGTCTGATTCACTTGGTTTCAAGACTAGAAATTAAATCCAGGGAGAGAAGACATCCAGTCAGGAAAGGAAGTGATGGTGTATATTACACATAGCTCTTAAAGGTGTCGGTGAACAGGTGCGCCATTGAACCTCATCCTTAGCCATCTCTGTGGCCCAGGCTTCGCACAGCACTTGTCACAGATGAGCGTTCACTGTAGCTCTAACCTCCTTGCCTGGGACTCAAACCTGCATCTAGGCAGTGTAATGACAGCTGGGACTCTTTGGGTCATCTTTGAGCCTCACAGAACCACTCCAAGACATCGCTAGGACCAAGAGAGTCAAGTAGTGGCAGCCATGGGGTTTGCCATCGGGACAGTTTCTTTCTTTCTTTTTTTTTTTAAGATTTATTTATTATGTATACAGTGCTCTGCCTGCATGTATGCCTGCAGCCAGAGGAGGGCATCAGATGTCATTAGAGATGGTTGTAAGCTGGTATGTGGTTGCTGGGAATTGAACTCAGGTCCTCTGGAAGAACAGTCAGTGCTCTTAACCGCTGAGCCATCTCTCCAGCCCGGGACAGTTTCATTTTCTGTGGCTTCTCCAGCATTGCTCCTGTCTCCACCAAGCTCTCCGGACACACCACCCTGAACTTTTGACTTATCAAAACTTTCTAAGAACCAGAGGTTTTTTTCCCCCTCTGCTCATCTTGTTTCCCTCTAGTTTCTGAAACCAAGGTCAGTTTGCTGTCCTTGTAGAGAGACTTTGATTTTGGTGGCTTCAGGTTTAACCCTAGAAGTTTGGATTCTAGGGCAGTCTTTGTTACCCTTTGCTCTTTATCCCGATTTGCTTTTCTTGCTAGGGTCAGAATCGAACCTGTGTACACCGTGCTGACTTGAAATCTGGTGTTCCCTCTAGCTTCCAGAATCTCCATAGCCAGTTCTCCTGACATGCCAGTTGGCAGTTTTCTTTCTTACCGTCTCCCAGAATGCCTGGTGAAGGTTGTCGATTTCATTTGCTCAGTGGCATTTTGCTCTTGAATATGCCTGATCTTTAAGAGCATATCTGAAATCTTTAGAGAAAGGCACAAATGCTAGAAGGCTCACTGAGTACTGTGGTCCCATTGTCCTCTGATGTCCAGCTTTGTCTCCCCTGGCTGCGGGGTACAGAGTTGAGTCGACTTCTGGGGAGACCTATACATGTAAGTTTGCTTTCTACTGCAGTGGCTAAAGGGAAAGGCCATGGAGTGTGTGCTTTACTGAAGTCAGTTTTCTTTTGCCATTTATTACTATTGGCAAGAAAAACCAAAGCATGGAAAAATTTACTGTATCAGTCAAGTTTAAGTTTATATGAAATAAAGGTTGAAATGCAGTAGAAACATTTCCATGTCCTTTCACTTGAGAATTATTTGATATTTATCTTTATTAACTGCATAGGCATTGTGCCCATAGAGTAATATAATGAGGTTATCAAGTAATGAAAACACTTTTTACTTTCTGCCTCTGTAGTTGGGCTCAGTGCTGCATTAGAACTACAGGAAGATGGGGGCTGGAGAGATGGCTCAGTGGTTAAGAGCACCGTCTGCTCTTCCAGAGGACCTGGGTTCGATTCCCAGCACCCACATGGCAGCTAACAACTGTCTGTAGTTCCAATTCCAGGCAAACACCAAGGCAAATAAATAAATAAATAAAAAATAAATAAAGTTTAAAAAAAAAAAAAAAAAGAACTACAGGAAGATGTGCTCGATCTGTGACACAAGCACTTGGGGAGAAACAGACATGGCAGCCTTTCTTTCTACTGGAGAAACTATTAGTCTCGCTATCCATTAAATAAATGATATGGAAGGAAAATCAGAAAGAACTCGAGGTTACCTCATTACTTTAATGTGCATTAGCTGGCCTTTGATGTTATATTTAACATCCCACTTAGAATTCAGTTCTTCTCTGTGTTTCATTGCGTTTTCTATCGATGCTTTCAACTCCAGTGTTTACACTTCAGTAAGATGCTCAGAGATAAGCCAGAAGCATTGGCTGTTCCAGCAGCCTAGGAGATTTAGTTAATCTGACCTAGATGTTCTTTTGATGATTGAGGTTTGTATCTGAAAACAGTTCTCAATTTCAAAATGAAACATAGGGAGAGATGTAGCATATAAGTCAGCTGTCCTGTGGGCAGCAGGGATTAATCAGCCCCGAACAGGAAGAGTTAGTGCGCTGTTGTGCTGTGCAGATCTTGTGGATTTGGATCAGTAATAACACTAGAAGTTGTAAGTGAATGTAGCCTTTGCATTTTCCATGTTCTAAAGAGGATTATTTGTTCTTTTTCAAAGGCTTTCTATGTACATTGATGTTAATTTCATACTTGCTAAGATGTATGTGGCAAAGTAGATATGAGGGAATTCTTGAATACAGTCCACGTCTGGATATAGAGGTTAATATTTGAAAGTGTGTTCCAGGGATCAGTTTACTTAGCATGAGATTTATGTCCCAGAATACAGATAATTTAGGAGGTTAAAGTGAGAGCACCCAACTTAAACTCTCCCAGTCTCTGTCCTGCAGCCCAAGCTGCAAACCGGTCCTCTCTCCATCTCCTCCTTCCAGCATCCTGCAGTGTGTTTGTTTTTAACTAGAACTACTGAGGTACAGAGTGCTGGTACGCTGCTGTAGTGAGAGGCTGGCTGAGCAGGAGGTCAGCCAGGGCAGCAGCAACGCCTCAGCCTGAAAGTATCTATCGGTAGCCCTGGGTTTATAAACATGCCCTGGCATTCTGGGGACACCTGGCTTCAACAACCACACAGAGAGCAGGCACACTACCTTCTCTAGGTTGGCACACAGCCAGAGCAGATGAGTATGGAGTTGTCTTATCTTGACACTGTGATTGAAATGCAGTGTTCCGTGGTGAAACCCTCTTACAGATGATGCAAATGCTATCATTCCAGGTACAAATCCTTGGAATTATGTTGAAATGGTTTGTCTTTTATTCCAGTATCCAACATTGTGAAATATGTGCTTGAAGCCAGAGTTACTGACTAAACCTTCAGAATTTCTATTTGAGTGTATAAACTAACATACATCTCAGTTATCAAAATATGCCAAGGCTACACTAATATTAAGTACTTGCTAGTTTTAGATGCTAGCAGCACATCCAGTGGTTGGTAAGAGTACTTTTATCAAAGTATGTTTCTTCTAACATTGAAAGCTACTGGGGTTTTTTTTCTTATTAAAATTAAGGTTGTTTATGATTCTACATAGCAAATTAGTAAGCTTTGTCTGTTGACTCTGTTGGGCTGTTGAAGTGAGTGGGGGGTGGGGCACAAGATCATGTGCTGTGTGGGTGGGTGTGCATGTGCATGTCTCTGTTTTATCTTTACATATTCTTGAGTGGATTTAGTTAATTACTTCTTTGTAAACTAAATAAAATGTAATCATTTTAGTATTTAAAGATTTTTGGAATGATATGAAAGACCTTGGGTTTAATCCCCAGTACCAAAACAAACCAAAAACTATAAAACAATATTATAGAATGAATATCAAGCTGAAAAGGAGCATCTTGAGATAGCCTCTAATTCTTTGATATTTCTGTTAAACGTGGATTCCATTATATGCTTAAAGGTCTGTGGTAACTGAGATCCTGTTATAAATTTCCTTTAGCACATACGTGGCAGCAAGTTTATTAAAGGGAAAGACTGTCTTGGAGGGAGAATTATACCGAGTCTTATGTGTTGTGTGACGGTTCTGTCTTTCAGACTCCAGGCATTAGAGCTCGACCCACAAGACTTCAGTGGTTTTGTGATAGATGTATTTTCAATAATCAGGTTGGTATTTGATTTCTGATGTCTGAAGCACTTAAAACTCAGGAGTGAGTGACTGTCAGGGAATTCATGAGATGTCCTTGTGGACACAGTGTTCCCTCAGTGCTTCTCCAAATAAATAACAGCATGTCTGTGTACCTGATGTACATTAATAGACCCAAGAGTGTTGGTCTGGGCCCTGGAGGTTTTCACCTCCTTTTCTCCAGTTGGCCTGTGCAGCCTGGCACTGTACAGTATGTTGTGGCAGGAAAAGATGACTTCTCCCCAAACTCAATCCATCTGTCCATGTTGTGCAGAGGCAAAGCCATGGCACAAGGCAGCAGGCTGTCCTCCTTTGTGTCCCCACTGTTACCTGCCTCTGGTTCTGTTGTCACCAAGATGCTCTCTGGAGAGCCTTGTAACTTGTGTTGTGTTGATTGATTTCACAAGTCTTTTAAGCTTAAAAACACTTGTTACTGTCGTAAAATCTTCACACCATAAGTGATTTGGTCTGTTAGCTATGTTTTCATGCACAGCTCTGGTGTTAGGTAGGTGCAGCCTTGCTGCCGTGCTTGGCCCTTAGTCTTTGGTAGCGTTATTGTGCAGAGAACACTCGTTCAAAGGGTCCTTTCCACTGCTTGTGTTAACTGTAAAATACACTTTTTAACAGTGCGAATCTGTTTGTCTTTTTAAGGTTGAAACTCTTGAAAAGTTAGTGGAGCTAACCCAGAAGCTCTTTGAATGTGATAGAGACCAGATGTACTACAGCTTACTCAAGCTACACAGTAAGTGATGGTACTCCTCCTGTCGGCCCTCCAGTCTGCTCCAGCCTACAGAAGAGGAAAATTGGGCCCTGAAAATTTCTGAGGGATTGTCAGATGTGAGTCTTAGACACAAGAGCCACAGTGGAGGCTAACAGAGGCATCCTGCAGAACATTCCATGGTATCACTAACTAGATGCTGTGTAATGTTTAAATCTGAAGTCCTTGCTACAGTCATGAGAAGGTCAAAGTTCTCTGCTTAGTTATTTTCTTCCTGTGCTCCTGGAGCCCAGAAGGGTAGGTGACACATCGTATGTTACAGGTCTGCTATACTCATCCTTGCCTGCCAGGCCTCTGTGTATCCTGACACATCCTGCCCATTTCCTGTAGAGGAACCTTGCTTAGCCTTATTGGGCTGTGGGGGCTTGGTCCTGGTCCTGCCTCATCCTGATATGCCAGACTTCGCTAGCTCCCTGTGGGAGGTCATGTTCTTTTTGAGGATTGGGATGGGGAGTGGGTTGGAGGAGTAAGGAAAAGAGAACTGTGGTTGGTATGTTAAAAAAAAAAAACAAAAAAAAAAAAACTTAAATTTTGAAAAAAATTTTTTTAAAAGAGAATTTTGGGTTATATTTTGTGATTTAGTTAAACTGCCACGATTTTTTTCTTTTAGGAAATATTTATTGGGCTATTCCCTACTATGTTATGCTAATTACCAACTGTATTTTGAAGTGCTTTGATTTTGCATATTATAGTCCATTTTAACAGACCCAATGTCTATCCCCACAATGTGAGTTTTTTTTTAAAATATAATTTTGTGCCCTTTTTTTAAAAAGTTATCTTTTTTACTCACGTGTGTCTGTGTGCATGTCAAATGTGTATGGCCCCATCCTAGAGCTAAAGCTAGAGTCTGGCTCTGGTAGCTGAACCTAATTGTAGTCTGTCAGAGCAATCTCTCCATGACCCTTCTTTTGGGGAGGGGGGGGTGTTTTTGTTTTTTTGTTTTTTGGGATAGAGTTTCTCTGTGTAGCCCTGGCTGTCCTGGAACTCCCTTTGTAGAGCAGGCTGGCCTCGAACCCATTTCCTTTACAAGAGACTTCTTGCCATCCTAAGACTTGGTCAGCAGTGTTAGCCATTGTCATAAGAGTGACCTGCAGACAGTCTTCTCTCCCACCTTAGTCAAAGCTCCTCAGCGGTTGTGACTTTGCATCAGAGCATCAGGTCATCCTAGAGCTGTGGGTGTGCACAGGACAGGACACATATGTTCAGCCTCTTTTCAGACTTGTTTCTAATTTTGATTTCACATTGAACAAATTTTTCAAGTACTTTAAAAACAAATTTTTATCAACATGATTTTCAGAGCTTTGGATAAAAGCCTGGGGATGGTTTGTTTTGTTTTGTTTTGTTTTGTTTTTCTTTAGTCTCTGTTTGTTTTGGCAGAGGACGTATTTCTGTGGCTCATAAATAGAAAGATACACAGAATAGTCTCCTTACCTTTGGGTTACAGTCAACCAGTGTTTCCTCTCCATGACAGCAGCAATGGAATAATGCCTTCTTGAACATAAAGTCAGAGTGTCCTAAGCCTTTACCAGGTCTGCTTAGCATAGTCATCAATTTTTGATTAATCAAATTCTGCAGAAATGAACGGTGACTGGCAGCGAGCTGATGCTGTCTGGAATAAAATGCAGGAAGAAAACATTATCCCCCGTGAAAGGACACTACAGCTGTTAGCAGAGATCTTGAAAGACAGCAACCGGGAAGTCCCCTTCGATGTTCCTGAGGTAACTAGTCTTTAGCATAAGCCCAGCAGATTTAGTGTAGGCTGGGTTTATAGTATAAATGTTCCTGGATTTAACCATTTTTGTTGAACTGAGTAATTTTGTTTTAAAGTTGTGGTTTAGAGATGAAGAACCTTCCATGAGCTCTTCATCACCCCCTGCAGTAGAAACCATTGAGGAGAAGACTCTGTTGAATGCCTGCAGACTGAAAAGAAACAAAGGTAAATACTCAAACGATCTTGTTTCTGATAGCAAGCAAAACGCAGACTGAGTTTCACACACTAGATGCCGTTCAGTAGACAGATGCCGCAGGCAAGAGCGCGCGCACACACTGTATATTTAGATTTGCAAAGGTATTGGCACATTTGGAAAAATTTTTCATTATCAGCATAATATAGGTGATACGCAGTAATTTATTTGTTATGATAATATTATAATTTATAAGCCAGTGTCAATTTGAAATCTGTATAAAATATTTAAAGATGGAAAGCAGAACAAAGGAAGCTAGGGCTAAAGAGATGGCTCAGGGGTTAAGAGCACTGACTGTTCTTCTAGAGTTCAATTCCCAGCAACCACATGGTGGCTCACAACCATCCATGATGACATCTGGTGCCCTCTTCTGTATACTGTATACATAATAAATAAATATTAAAAAGAAAAGAACAAAGGAAGTAAATCTGGCCAAGAATCATTCTTAGGAATAGGCTATGGGCATATGAGAGGCTGAGTTAATGAGACTACTCTTAGCTGATTGAAATTTCTTTTTCAGACAGGATTTTACTATGTAGTCCAGGCTGGCCTCAAACTCATAACCCTCTTCCCTCAGTTTGGGTAAGTGCTAGGATTATAGATATGCATCATCATGCCTAGCTCCTATATTACCTTTTTAAAGGTTGTTTTTATTTAAATGAAAACACTTAACTAAGTGATTAATTATTATACAGTCATTCTTCTAATTGTTTTAGCCTGTAATTCAGTGTTATGGGCTGATTTTGTATGTCTCAAGATTCAGACATTTTGCAAATGTATGAAAATTTAGTACATTGAAATGCTTTGAAAAAACTCAGCAGTTAAGAGCATTGCCTGCTCTTCCAGAGGATCTGGGTTTAATTCCTAGCACCCACATGGCAGCTCACACCTGTCTATAACTACACCTTCACACATACATACATATAGGCAAAATACCAATGAATATAAAATAAAAGTAAATTATGTATTTAAAATAAAGAAAATTCAGTGCTTATCACAGCGCTGTTCGGGTAGTTATGGTTAATGGGTTTGGTACATTGAAATACAGTTGAGAGATAACAAACTCAGCTTCCCTGGTATCAGAACACAACTAATAATATTTTCTAGGTTTGTTTTTATTAATTTTGAATGTTCAGAGAGTCCTTAGCCCTCATTTATCAACAAACTGTTTGAACTAAGGTCAATAGCAGCGTGACATCTTGACTACAGGACCTTTCAATACAAACATGCATGGTGCTGAGTAATAGATTCTTTACTTGTGAACCGTGATTTTAAATGGTTTATTTTTAATAAGTGTTGTAGTATTTTATTAAGCTTTGTTTTAAAGTCTGTGGTAGATATTGATACTGGCATTGAAGAGATGGCTTCCTGGGGGAAGAGACTTCTGAGGCCCCGAGTATCCCAGAGGATATAGGCAGCTGTGTCACCACTAAAGTAGTTGTTGCTCCAATAGATAAGGACAAGCCCATGCTGGGGCCAGCATCCTCAGTTAAAGGCAGTGAGTGGGTTCACGTAGCCACTAACAAAAATCTGATGCAAGGCACTTAGTAATATAATCACCAACAAGGATTGTGCCTTGGAAAGCTTATTTAAAATCTATTTATTTGCACAACTGAATTTTATTCACACATACTTAATCTCCTTCACTACGACACCACAAATATAAATATTCTCAGACCTTTCTCTCCCATTTTAATTTTCAGTTTAAAATAAGATTTGGACATTGCCACTCGAGTTTTATTGAGGGGCTAATACAAACTTTCCTGACTTGTACATACAGTCATAAGCATTTTCGCGTGTTCTTGTGCTCACTGGCATTATGTCTGTACCTATCTAAGTACATTGCATTTCCTTCCAGCCGGCTGAGTTTTGTGTTCTTAGAGGGTCTTCAGTGGGAGATCAGTTTTACTTGATCTCTGTTGTGATGTGTTTATGTATACAAGAGTGGATTGTAGTTTTGGTTGGTTCTTTAGAGCCAAGCAATTTCATTTCAGAAAAGTAAGTGACTGAAAAGTGTAGATACTTCTCTTTGGTAACATCTTTTCACTCGCTGACAGTTATTGTGAACAAGTGAAATAAAACTGTTAATCAGTCAAACAAATGTTGCCTAGTTTACTTGTTAGATATCTGTATATTTGAAAATTGTATGTTTTTGTATAAGTCCTGTCGTAGCCAAATAATTTGATCTTCTAATTTTAGAATTATAGGCTATATTCACTTTAATGCTATTGTGTTGAGATATAAACCATTGTAACCACCCACTTATAGATTAAAGATAGCTTGAAAGTGAATCTTTTGCGCCCCTCAGTCTAAATTATACCTCTGCTTTAGTTGGACTTTAACACATATTTTGCAATTTATTTTGAAACTGTTATCATCTTTTGAAGTCAGAAATGCTGATTTTTATTTTTATTAGCAAGAACATAATTTATTGACCCAAGGAAAGCATAAAAATAATTTGGAAAAGAGGCCCTTTCAGACACCCTCGTACACCCTACAGTTGGCATTTGTCTTGAGAGTTGAAGGATAATGGCATGGTTAGGGCCCATGGTGGGGGTTTTGGTTTTTTTCTTTTGTTTTTGCTAGTTTAGAATAATATTCTCTCTTTTTTTAAATCTTGTTTCTCTCTTATAGATGCATATAATATCTTCCTAAAAGCTCAAAAGCAAAACATTGTATTTAGCAGTAAAACTTACAACACTCTGATTGGCCTGCTGCTGAGGAAGAACTGTTTGACAGAAGTGAAGCAAGTGAGAGATTTGTAAGTATGTAAGAACCATTCACTTGAAATACTGCTTTAAATCCCTCAGCTGCCTACAGAAATAACATCAAAAGTGACTCAATTTTTTGAGTGTTTTGTTTGAAGCAGGGTTTCACTATGTTTTCCAGGGTGGCATCACTTGAATAATTCTTCTGCTCCCCCCCCAATTAATTCTTTTATTTGTATTTTATTTTATATGCTTTGGTGTGAAGGCATCAGATTCTTTGGAACTGGAATTCCAGACAGGTGTGACCTACCATGTAGGTACTGGGATTGAACCTGGGTCCTCTGGAAGAACAGCCAGTGTTCTTAACCTCTGAGCCATCTCTCCAGCCTCCATCCCTCTGTCTCTTGAGTGCTGGGATAGTAGACGTGTTGGCCACCACTCCCAGTCCATGTATGTCTTGATTATAACAGTCATATTCAGACCCCAAACCTTATTTATGTACTCTATCTGACTTGTGCATTTATTCAGTTGTGAATTGAATAATCCACCTCTAGACCTTATCTACAGCTTAATTTATGGCTTAAAACATTTTTTTGAATGATGTTCTGTCAGCTATAGCCACACGGTCTAGGGGGTGAATTATTTTACCTTTCAGAAAATCATTATGGAACTCCATCTTACAAGAACTGAAGGTGTTCTGAAATGAGTAATTTGGAAAGACAAAGAAGCAGAAAACAGAAGAGAATTTTGTGTTGATAAATACAAGTAGAAAACTTAAACTTTTAGGAAAGAAAGCTTAAGTCAAAAACCATCTTAAACCATCACAATAGTGAGTTGGTCACAAAGACTTCCCACAAGTAAAACTCAGCTGCCTTTGTCTGTGGAGGTGACTTAGTGGGTGAATTCTGTACAGTACAAGCATGAGGACCAGGGTTTGGATCTCCAGAACTACATGGAAGCCGGGCAGACTGGCTGGAGAGGTCAGCTGTAGTAGATGACTTGGTGTTGAGCAAGAACCTCTGTGTTAGGAAATGAAGTGGGTTTACTTGTCCACTTGGGTGCACATGTGCCTGCCTCTACATGCATGCCCACCACATTGCGTGCACACACCTTTTTAAAGATATGTATACAGTGCTCTGTCTTAATGTCTCAAATTATAGATGGTTGTGAGCCACCATATGGTTGCTAAGCACTGAACTTGGACCTTTGCAAGGACAGTCAATGCTCTTAACTTCTGAGCCATCTCTCCAGCCCCACAAAAACTTCTTAATTGGGCTTGTGTATAGTGACCTCTCTTGGTAGCATCACTGAGCCAGCCTTCTTCCCGGAGCCTGCTGCTATGGGTCTGATTTTGAGTGACCAAGGTTGTGCATTTTACAGAGATCCCAGATAATTGATGAGTCATGTGCCTAAAACATTGTGCATATACTTTTTGGTGGATTGTACTATTTATCATGCATATTTCATGACACTCTGCCTCCTAGAGTGTTCAGTGCTGTGTGCACCTCTCCGGGAGACCAAAACCTGCCATAGCTCCACACTGCAGTTCCTGCTATTTACTGGGGCAGATTGAACATTTTTCACTGACATAGCCTGGAAAGTACTAGAGCATTTCAAGTAGTAAGGATCATTTTGTGGGCTATTGCTTTCCATTGATGAGCATTTTGGTATGTGTTTGCTCAGGTGTGGTTATCATAAGACATTCCTGTGGTTGTGCTGTGGTCTTGATCTTGGAGTTGGCCTGCATGGTTAGAAGAATGGCTCCTGTTTTCCTTCCCCCCAGCCTCTAAAATACAGGCTTACAGTCTTTTCCTTTCTAGGTTTTTATGAAGCCTTTCTACAATATGATTGACATATTTAAAGATATCCATATTTAATGTATACATCTCATTAATTTGGGGATAAGTATATACCAATGAAACTACCCCGGCTTCCGGGCCGTAAACATATCCATCACCACCCGGGAGCTCCTCCCTCCACCTTTATCCTCATCCCGAGTCTGTGTAATTACACTGATGATCTGTCCCTTAGTGCCGTAACTGTAGGTGCTGCTGTATGTGGGATCTAGGACTCGCCTCCCCTCCTGGTGTTTGTTAGTCAGCCTCTTATTTTCCCATTCAGCTCCCTGCTTCTGAGTTGGGTTTTTTAGGTTTCACATGTAGGTAAGACTTTGTACACATCAGAGTACTTATATTTCAGCTGTGATATTTTACAGGTATTATTCTATAGCTGCTTTCCCCATGTAGCTATGTGAACTCAAGAGAATCCAAGATCCAATTACACAGTCTTCCCCTTGAACCAGTAAAATGATATTTATCATTATGTAGAACTGTGACCTGGGTTAGTGGGTACCTTTTCTGAAAAGAGCCAGGAGGTGGCTTGGGAGGTAGAAGCAGGTAGATATCTGTGAGTTTAAGGTCAGCCTGGTCTACAGAGTTTCAGCACAGCTCCTGGACTGGGAATATTTGAATTATCCAGTTAATTATGTTACTGGAAGTATGTCATGTTGACGTCTTTGGGTTCATTTCCTGGTTGTCTCTCCCTCTCCGAGCTCTGTTTCAGCTGTTAGAGTGAAAAACAATTATTGTTGGACCAGCACGATCGCTGAGCGGGTCACCCTCTTGGATGGCAAGAACTGGCTCCCATGGCAGGTTGTCCTCTGACCTCCATGTGTTGTGTGTGTCCACACACATGCATGTGCACACGCACGCACGCACGCATGCACACATAATGTATAATACAGACAAGAGTACAAGTGATTTTTTTAAAATAATGGTCCTTGTTTGCAGGTCACTTGATTTTATTATGGTAACCACCGTATAGCTGCCATAGACTGTAACACTAGTATTCCATTCAGGGTGTTCTCTTAAGCTAATCTGAGTCCCTGGGAACCAATCCTAAATGCTTTCTTCGGGAGCTGAGGCTCATTTACTAACAGGCCTGCTTTCCCCCTAAGAACAGGGCTCATTTGCTGTTGTCCTCACTGACTTCCTGTTTGTCCATCCAGAAATGCTGCTGCATCTATCACTGGTTCCAGTGGGATGGCCGGTTTATGTCACTCTGAGAGGCATAAATGAGAAGCATAGTTCTCTCATTGTGCTGAATATAGGGATTTTCCTTGAAATACTCTCTTCTTTAGTTGAGAAAGATTACTAGTTGTATTTGGTGGTAAGCCTTATGATACATATCCCCCCTTTTTGATAGTTTAAAAAAGAAATGTGTGAAATTCTGTGCAGCCCACTCCAGGAGCCGAGAGCCTGAATGTGACTGTTTAAACGTGTAAAATGAAATATAATTAAATTACATATTTCTGTAGCTCGTGGCTAACCCCCTGAACAGCACAGATAAGAACACCCCTTTGGAAGAAGGGGATGGGTTTAAATGGAAGTTGGTTTGGCAAGTGGGAAATAAAATTAAAGATCAGGATCCAAAATTACATTTCTCTGTGTTTCCTGAACGATCCTAGTGCAGGGCTTTCTGTGGGTGACTTTGTGCTTTTTCTCTCTTTACCAGATTGGAACACACTCCTTGTGATTGGTCCTTTTCTACTGTACAGTAGATAGGGGGACTTTCTTCCTTCTGGTACTAGTCCCCAATTTTGTCCTGTTTGTTTTGTATTTGAAACAAATACAGGAAACTTCTTGAAGAGCACTAAATGATGCTCTGTTTTCAGAAGGCTCGTTCCATTGTCCTCAGTTAAAAGAGAAGATTTCTTACCTCCTTTTGGTGGCTTTTTGTGGATGGTTTGGTTTGGTTTTGACAGTTTCTTCCATTGCATTGCCTTGGCTGGCCTGGTGCTCTCTATAGACCAGGCTAGGCTTGACCTCATAGTGATCTGCCTGCCTCCGTCTCCTGAGTGCTAGGGTTAGTCTTGAGTTAACATGCCAGGCTGGCTTCAAACTGTAAGTAATATTCTATTTTTTTTTTTTTTTTGGTTGGGTTTTTGTTGTTTTTTTTTTATTTTGTTGTTGGTGTTGTGACTGCATAGGTGGGCACAGCATGGGGTCTGGCTAACTTTCCTGGATTGACAGGAGCAGTGGCCCCTCTTCTCTCTGGACTTTAAGGCTGTGTCAGCCAACCATGGAGGCTTAACCACAAGGTCCCTGCTGAGCAGGTGGTCCCTGACTAGGCAGATGGCAGCCATTACTCTTGCTCCTTGGGCCCCGTGAATATTTCCTAATCTGGAATTCAACTCTGAGACATTAAAGATGCTAAAAATTCATCACAAAGAGATGTCTAAACAGCACAGCAAACAAACCACTTCGGGATAGATTTTAGGGTTTCGTCTGTCTGTCCTTACTTGGTTTTAGTTAGTCCTCTAGGATTTGGTGCTGAGTAAAAGCTCTTTTTGTTCTTGAGTTTCGAAAAATTAGGAAGTTTGCTTTTTAATCTGGTTATGTGGAATTTTAAATTTTAGTATAACAGTGGTTGTGGCCCTGCTCTGTTAAAGCTTTAAAAACTGTATCTAGGTGACAGAAATTTGAAAATTAATCAACCAAATGATAGGGTTTGGGTTAGTAATATGCTTTAGTTTATATTTAAAGTATACAGTGCTGAAAATAAAATGTTCATTTTTGTTGCTGGAAGAATAGTTTTACATTTTATAATGAGAGAGAAAGAGAGAGAGAGGAGAAAAAGTATCCATCTTGGATCCAGCGAACAATGCAGGGCATGCGGTTATTTTAGTCACCTAATATGTCAGCACTCAAGAATCTGAACCGATTGTTTAAAAAAAATCTTGTACTTGTTTCTTTTGTTGCTCATTTCCAACTTTGTCATCTGTCAGAATGCAAAAAAAAATTATCCTTCTGTAACCATTGACAGGATAACACAAAAGCTGTCTCCAGGTCGATATTTTGCAGCAATATTTTTAACATACGAACAGTAGTTTTTATAATTTCACCTTGGCGCTCAACCATTTATTATCGTATCAGAAGCATGTCAGTAATTCCTTTCTAAATGTCTGCTTCTTTTAGCGCTGAGACCCACATCAAGGGCTTCACACTGAACGATGCTGCCAACAGCCTCCTCATCATAGCGCAAGTTAGGCGGGATTATTTGAAAGGTATGTCACAATGCTTGACCTTTACGTCACATTAATGCCTCTGCAGATTTTTCTTGTAACGCCCTTCGAATACTTGGATAAAGGAGTCCATTTAGCAAATTACCTGCTTATCAAGAGCCTTTTGTGGTAGCTGAGAGACGTAAATTACTGTACATGCATTTATAATACAGCTTGAATATGAATGTGCTTGTCATTTGACCACTTAGTCCAGTTTCCATCCCATTTAACACAAGATGGGTTTTCTTAAGATGAATCGCAGCTCTTCAGACATGCAAAATTTGTGTTCAGAAGAAGAGAAAGTGCAGGCTTTCAAGTGCCTTCAGATGCACGGCACAAGTCATTTTGCTTTGGAAATTAACATACTTTGGAGGTCTGAAACAATTCCCGCAGTTATTTCCTGCGTGTTGTGTTGGTGGTATATGAGATCGCAAATGAGTTAAATTGAATGTTAAGTGTGTGGGATTGTGGACCAAATGATTGTAATATTGATTTTTTTAAAACCTAATCCAATACTTTTTTAATAGTTTCTAATACTGACAGCAGTACGATGCAGCGCTTGTTTTGGGGTCCAGAGTTCTGGAGTGAGTGTGGAGAGGGTAAAGTAGGAAGTGTGCAGGTGTCCTTGAGGAGGGTTGGGATGTGGAGCTGGAGGCTCCATGGGGGATGTTTGTGGGTGTACAGTGGGGTAGATCGACAGGGATGACTCTTGAAGTTAGGAAAGTAGCTTTTCAAATAACGTCCACATATAGCAACGCTGCTACAGTGCGCCTCACTTAGGAGACATTGGGGTTAGAAGCTGGGTTCCTCAGCTCTCCTGTGACTCTCCCCAGGCTGTGTAAATTGCTCAGCCTCAGTGTGGCTCAGTACCTAAGCTTGCTGGGCTTCAGCTGTCTTCCTGACTGACAGTGGCCAAAAACCTAAGTGGCTATTTCTCCCTTTTCAGAGTTTCCACGGGCACTCTGTATACATCAACAGTCTTGGACAGCCTTGCGTTGGAATTTAAAGGTGCAAAAAGGCTTGTTTTTAAAATCTTAAAGCCTTTTATTTTGAATAGAAATGAATTTGTGAGGTTTATTTTTTTGTGTAAATTTTAAGACATTAACAGTTCTAACTGGGCATGCTGATGCACAAGAAGATTCTTGAGGCTAGCCTGGACTGCCAAGACTCTGGGCTACAGAGTTAGACGGCCTCAAGGAAACAGAGAGAATTAAATCTTTTCTTTGTAAAAACTTTAAATAACTGGTGTTTGTGTAGGCACAAAGAGTAAGACATTTTTATTTTAACTTAGAGTTTAGTTTTTAGCTACTATGACCCAAGGCTTTTGTACTGATTCTCAGCCTTTCTTGCTGGGTGCCCCATGAAAACCACAAGGACGGATTTGGTGTGGTGTCTAGTCTGTTCTCTGCCCTTCCTCTTCTGTCAGCCCTTGCTGGCCTGACCTCAGCGGACTCAGTGCCTTGCAGAAAATAGAGCACCTGGTTTCCTTCTGGCTTCTGGACTGTCCCCTCTCTTTCAACTTTAACTAAACTTAGCTATGGTAATAAAGTAGCCAGGTAAATTGTATAGTCATTTATAAACTAATAGTTTGTGAACTACTAATAGCTGCTATGTAGCAATTATCCTCAGTAGAGGATAATTGAGAAAAATGTTGGAATTGAGTAACAGTCAGAGAAGACTTGGGAGAAGGTTGTGGATGGGGAATCATTTTTGGTGTTTTTTAGGTCATTCCTGGCACAGATGGCAAGCTCTGTGGCATGGTTTAGATCATAAGCTCGTATTCCCTTGGGTCCTGGGAATCGAACCGGGGCCCTCTGGAAGAGCAGACGGTGCTCTTAACCCCTGAGCCATCTCTCCAGCCCATAAACTCGTATTCCCTTGAATAGCTTGCTACACACATACGCGCACACACACACACACACACACACACACACACACACTCACACTCACACTCACACTCTACTGTACCTGTAGATAGGGTGGAGGCTTAGGTTGTCATCGAACACTGACTTTAACCTTGAACCTCTATGGCTTGTCTGTACAATTGGTTCAGGAGGATCCTTAGAACCTAATCCCATACCTGCTGCATTCTAGTAGAGGCTGCCCTCCATCTAATCTCTGTTAACATGACTCCTGGGAAACTACTGGATACCAAGGATATTTGAGCATAATTGTCTGTATATGTCTACCCTTGAACAAGATAGGACTAAGCTGATTTTCTGTGGATCATATTTTTTTAAGTAGAATATAGAAATTTTTTTGATATGTGCATTTATACTTGTAACATCTTACTGCTTTTTAAACTATTTTCCCTTTTCTGTACTTGATAGTCAGTGGTCTGGATCATGTGTAGATTTGACGTTATAATAGTTTATTCAGTAAAGAAGACTCAGTTGATCGTGTCTTTTACTGTATTGTTTTAATAGACTGTTTAATTACTACCCTTTTCTTCCCGTATGAAGATAAGCTGCTCTCATTCTGGGAGCTGCCTGGAGAGAACCTTAGCTTTGTCTACGGTACAGAGCTTTAATTGCCAGAAGGCTGGGGGGTTTCTTCCAAGCTGGTAAAAGTGATTGTTATGCTAAGGACCGGTGTGGCCCCTCCCATCTACCACCTTATTTAATACAGGAATTTCAGCCCCCTTCCCTGTGAGTCTGTTGGTTAGAAAGGCCTTCCGTGTTTATCCATGATCAAACGCTTGTAACTGGGAGCATTTTCGCAAACACCCCCTTGGCTGTAGCCTTAAGAATTTAATGAGCTTTATTTTCTTTGAAAATTGAATGTAGTAAATATATCTGCAAGGAACCTAATTGTGTGAAATAAATCTGTTAATGTGGAATTTGAGTGCCGGCTCCAGCTCAGCTGGTTTGTGTGATTCTGTCCTGTCTGGACTGTTTTCAAGAAAGAATATGAGATGTTGAAAGTTTTTGATAATTACGTATGTTCTGAGTTAGTAAATTCTAGGAAATTATTAGGGTGAGTAGAAGAAACTTATATATGTGTGCATATATTTATTTATATAGTTTTTAAAAGTTCTTAGACCTTGTCTCACCGTCCTTGATCAGTCACGGAATAGTGTTCCTGATGTGGGACTTTCGTTGTGATGACATTTCCTTCTTTTTGACATGAATCACTCATATGTTTTTGTATGTAGCCATTGATGCTCATGTTTGAAAGCTGCCTTTCAGGATGTGTTAAAGTCAGTATGGGTCATTTAAGAAAAAGCTCAGTCTTCTGCTCTCCATTTTAGTGGCTCTGGAAACTCTGAAAGCAACCTTGGATCTGAAGCAGATTCCTTCTAACATAGCTGTCACCCGCCTCATCCAGGCCTTTGCCTTGAAGGGTGACCAGGAAAGCATAGAGACCATTCAGAAGATGGTAGATGGCCTTGACACAATTGGACTCTCACGGATGGTTTTCATCAATAACATTGCTTTGGCACAGATGAAAAAGTGAGTGTTTTCACACTTTCCTGACTGAGGATTATCTCAAATAAGCACCTTTAAAACATTTTTGTTGTTCTTTGCACTTTTGGAAGCTATGTCAACCATAGGAAATTTTCAATTTTGTTGATTATTTACTATTAAAACTAATTATATGTTAAAATGTATTTTATCTTTAATTAAATCTTAGACTAAACATTAAGAGTCTCAACACACTACTAGCATTTTGAATCAGAACTTGCAAACTTATTAAAAATACACATTTCTGCCAGGCAGTGGTCAAGCATACCTTTAATACTAGTACTCCAGAGGGAGAGGCAGGTGGATCTCTGAGCCAGAGCCACACAGAGAAACCCTGTCCTGAAAAACAAACAAACAAAAACACATTTTCAGGGTTGGGGTGGATCACTTTATGATGGAGAACCTGGTGATAAGCATAAGGCCCCAAGTTCTAGTCCAAGCATTTAAAAAAAAAAAAAGCATTTCATCTTTCTCCTCCACCAGTACACATATTCACAAGAAGAGAAAGCATTCAGACTTGACTTGACCTTGTTGCAGAAGTACAGACAGACTTGCCTTTTCTCTGATCTCACTAGTGCTTCATACACCTTACATTGCTGGATGATTGGGCATGAATGATTTAGGCCCCTGATCCACGAACTTAGGAGGTGGAGAAAGGAAGATCATGAGTTTGACAATCTGGGCTGTGGAATGAATCCTTCCTCAGGAAAAAAACCCTGAGGACAGCTCTAGAATTGATATTTGTAACACTTGTCAATCTTGGGTATATGGATATATTAAAATGCTGTTTTGCAAGGTGTTGTTTATTCTTATTTCTTTTAGCAAAAAAAAAAAAAAAAAAAAAAAAAGTATTTTGGTTTTAACCTTTAAAGCTATTTCCCGGGCTGGAGAAATGGTTCAGAAGTTAAGAGCACTGACTGTTCTTCCAGAAGACCTGAGTTCAATTCCCAGCAACCACATGGCAGCTAACAACTGTCTGTAATTCCAAGATCTGACACCCTTACACAGTTATACATGCAGGCAAAACACCAATTCACATAAATAAAAATAATTTTTTTTTTAAATCTATTTCCCATGGCCTGGAGATATGGCAAAAAATTATTTCTCAAAATAGAACTTCAAATTTTCTTTTTGATAAGAAAATGTGATGTTTTAAAATTAGATCTATGTGACAGTAGATGAACATTAATTTTAAAGTTACAATATATTTTTTTATGATATGGGAAACATGTTTTTACTCACTTTAAAAAATTTTTTTGCCTAATCATTTAACAGATACTCATTTTTAGTTAGAATTTTTTATTTTTAATATCATATTTTAACATGAATTTAATTATTGGCACCACATTATAACCACAGAACACCAGCCATAGGTCAGCTGATTGAGATGGCAGTCATAAGCATATTTTTTTCTACTTTGTTCAGGAAGGACACAGAATTTTAATTTTTTTTTTTAAAAGTATGATACCTAACCCATGATTCTTAGCCATGAAGATAACTATTTTGACTGTGATCTTCTTAATTTTTTAATCTCCAAATGTTACATATTCTCTTTGCCACACACACTAGTGCTTATAAAGCCAAAATAATAGCATTTTATATCCAGTGAACTACACAATCAAATTAAATATTCAAGATGAATATAGTTTGGTCTTGTCTCTCTCAAACACTGTTTGAAACAAGTATAAACCATTCAGTGGTTGCTTAGGTTATGTTATATGATATGCTTTAGAACTATTATTATGAATCTGCTTGCTTGTAGGTATAGTTTCTTTTTTGTGAAGTATTTGCATAGTACCCACCCAATGTGAATTAACTTCTGACTAAAATTAGCTACAGTTTTTGTAGAAGAAAATATTTCATTATAATTAAGTTTTTCTTTTACAGTAATAATATAGATGTTGCCATAAAAAATATTGAACACATGCTTACTTCAGAGAATCAAAGCCTAGAACCCAGGTTCTTTGGCTTTTCATACTTATTCAGAAAAGTAATAGAAGAGCAGATGGAGCCGGCATTGGAGCAGTGTAAGTGTCTACTTGCTGAAAAGCATAGAAACTATTCCCTTTTTTTGGGAGATGGGACTGTATTTTTTTTTTTTTTTTTTTTTTGACAAGTGAGTTGTAGCCCTGCTTCAATGAAAACTTGTCTTTATCTATTTCCTTGCAGTAAGCATCATGTCTGAGAGACTGGCCAATCAGTTTGCACTTTACAAGCCCGTCACTGATCTCTTCCTGCAATTTGTGGATTCAGGCAAGGTGGAGGAGGCCAGAGCTCTCCTAGAGGTAAAGACTACGTAAACAGAATGACCACAGGGGCCTGAGGGAGGGCCAGCCTGGAGGAGGAGGAGGACACTCCTGCTAGAACACTGGAATTCGGTGTAAATCTGCATTGCATGGCAAGACTGGGCAGTAGGTGGCCAGTTTTAAAGATGTTCAGTAGAACTGGAGGCATCCTTGTGAGTAAGATTGGCATTGGGTGGAAAAATAAGACAAATGTTTCCACGAAGACGGGTAATGCAAAGCAACAGTCCTTTGATTTCCTAATTTCTTTATGGCTCTAAATACTGTGCATCACCATGGCAACACAGTTTGCAAACAAGAAGTAGAAAATGTTTGCTTTCCACGTACAGCTTCTCACTTGAATACTCAAACATTCTCAGTGCCTTATTCAAGGTTTATTAAGAGTTGAATTTGCTTTCTATTCACTTATGTGTCACAGACACATTAAATGACAAATGCAGGCCTCTGTGGCCCACACTCTCAGTTAAATTAGCAATCTTGAGGAAAAAGAGACAACTGCATTCATGCCATTTTAACAGCTCTAAATATAAGGCTGCGTCAAGTGTGCAGGAGCGGTGGGTGATCCGGCTGCCGCTGGCAGTGTACACAAACAGGCACCGCTGGGGAGCCCCTTCCCAGCAGGTGGCAGTCAAACAGACCCGGTGATCCCTGCCAGCGGCTGTGTTTGTGTAGGCTCCCAGTGTCAAACTGAGGCCTGGGACCAATTTCTGATAGTAAAAAGTGTTAGATTCACTTACATCCCTACCAGCTGTGAGGTGTCTTAAGTAGGAGACATGGAAGGTGATGCTGTACCCGTTAGCTTGAGCTCCAGGTTGGATCTAAGTTCATCTAACTTGGTCACAGAGCCCAGGCCACTTTTCAAAGGCGTGTCTGGATGTTTACCCTGTGTTTGTAGGCCATTTCTGATAGGTGTATGGGAGTCGCCATTGTTCACTCTTGAGGGCTGTGAGCACTGTTCCCTAGTCACCTAGTCACACGTGGGTGGTGTTTTCACCTTGAGCACACTCTTGATTGTTCTCCAGAAGAGATACGTCCATCTTCATCCCTTCCCATAGAAGCAAAAGCCAGCAGCTTCTCTCCTCAGGGCCAGGCCTCAGAGTCCTCAGTGACTCTGTGCTGATGATGGCAGCCTCAGCCTTTACCTGCTTGCCAAAACACTGAAGTGTTGTTCTTTCCCGATTCTGTGAGGAACGTTTGATTTGTAGATGTCGAAAGCTTCAGTTTGTAATGTGGCTGTTCTGTGAGTCCACAGAAGTTCTTTTAATGCCATTCATCTGAGCATTGACAGTGTTTAAAGCTGTGAATGAACAATACGCTTTCAGAAACTTAGAGGATGACATCCGCAATGAGTATAAACTAAAATATTGTCTTGCCATATTTGATTTGACTAAAGCATCTAAGATTGGATAGACACTTGATTTATCTGGTCTGTCACATAAACTTTTTTTTAGTTTAACTTTTGTCTTCTCAAGCACTGGCTGTCTATTGCAATGAAAGCCTTTTATAAAATGGAGAGATTGAAATCGGTCCTTTTGTATGCATAAGTGTAGGTAATTATACTTTAAAGAGAACGTGCTTTGTACATTTTAATTTTTATAAAGAAATGAGCAGTTATCTCCCTGACACCTTATTAAATGTAGAATTAACCTTATGATCCCTAGCTCACTTGTGAATGCTTGGCAGAATAATTGGAGAGGAATCATGTTTCTTTTCCCCTCTCTGCAGTCCTGAGCCTTGTTCTGGGGTTGTTGAAGCATAGTTTAAATTTTCCCTTTTCTTTTTAAACAAACTTCATCCACACACACTCTGCAGAATGAGCCTAGCGGGCGAGCTCTCCTGGGGTGAGGATGTGGCGCTTGGTACTGTGAACTTCCTTAACTGGGAGTGTTTGCACTGATCGGCTTAGTTAAAGCCTTCATTGACTGAATATGTTTCACTCTTTAGAGATGTGGTGCCATTGCCGAGCAAAGCGCAATTCTGTTGGTGTTCTGTGTCAGGACTTCGCAGAAACCAAAAAAGGTACTATATGCTGTCCTTCGTTACCGTGCATGGGTGTGTGTCTGATAACTAGGTCTTCCTGTTTGTTTTGGGGTGCCCCCTTTTTGTGGTGCTGGAGGATAGCTAATGGTGGAGCTTGTGTGCTTTGCTTAGTGTGTGTCTAGTGCTGGCTCCGTCCTCATCTTGCACCAGGATATGGGAGTTCAGGAAAGAAAAATACATTCTTTGTGGATGGAAAAGGAGCATACAGAATTTTGGGATCTTCACATTTTATCCTGACTTTTTTAAAGAAAAAAAGAAAAAACATTAAAATACAGCTGTTGCCAGTGGTGATGGCATACAGCTTTTGTTCCCAGCACTGGGAGGCAGAGTCAGGCAGATCTCTTGAGTTTGAAGCCAGCCAAAAATACAGCTGTTGTCTCTGTTGTCCTTGGGATCTTTTAACTTTCTGACAAGTTAACAGTTGATAAAAGAAGCAATGTTTAATGCTTTGATTTTATTATTTACATGTATTTTGGGAAGCGCTCAGAAATGTAAATGAAATGCCATTACTGCAAAGTGATTCTTTTTATCTGGCTGTGATCTGTTGGGTTAACTTCAAGTGCTGAGATGCACAGAAGCTGAAGCAGTCATCCGGATGGTGGATTGGGTGGAGCCACTGCAGTGCTGTTATGTCAGTGCTCTGTGATGCTCTTCTAAGCTTGTCCCTTTGTTACCTTCCCAGGCACCAGTTCTGAAGACTTTGTTAGAATTGATTCCTGAATTACATGAAAAGAGAGAAGCATATTCTTCCTGCATGAAAAGCTTTGGTAATAAATTCAGCCATACTATATTAGTTGGTGATGTAAATATTTTAAATATAGTCAACTATGAGTTTAGCTCAAAAGAGCAATCCTAAATTTCAGATAATTATCCACTCATTTAGCTCTAGATAGTTTTTTATGTATATGAGTTGTCTGTCTTCATGCACACCAGAAGAGGGCACCAGATCCCATTGCAGATGGCTCTGAGCCACCATGTGGATGCTTGAACTCAGGACCTCTGGAATAGTCAGTGCTCTTAACCTCTGAGCCATCTCTCTAGCCCCATGTTTTTAAAGTATAAGAAAAATATGAAGTTAATTTATTCCTAGAGCCTTAATGTTAAAAAAATAACCCTGAGCATCTTCAGAGCATTTCACATAAGTGAAGAAAGTTCCCAGGCTCCCAGACAGACCTGGAAGTTGCCTTGGACCCCTGTCTGGGACCAGCACCTTCTTCACCAGCCCTAGCTTGCAAGGCAGAGGTGCTGGCCTCCTATATGCCTCCATGCTCCTTTGGCCTTCCTACCTCCCTCCACTGAGATCAAGGCTCCATCTCACATCCCATTTGGAGTCAGTCTTTTTCTTTCTTGCTCCTCTTTGTCAGCTGCATGAGAAAGGGAGCCGGTCTCAGATTTTCTCACTAGGAAGATACAGTGTTATTATTTCCAAGCCATGGTGGCCTCCGTATGCCACCCACAGACTATGCTCACTGCAGTAAATAATAATCTGTGGTAGAGCAATTGACTCTACCATAGTCATAGTCAGGACTGGTGAATAGATCCTCTTTTTTTCTACGTGGAGTCTGCAGTATCAAAACTGCAGAAATCCTAGACCTTCTGTAAGTAACATAATAGTACCAAGTGCATGAAACAGGTCCCTGCTCTGGTGGCCAGAAGTAGAGAAAAAATGGTACTAGATGGCAGGGCAGGAGCCGTAGACAGGCGTAGGCGAAGGCCCTGGGGTGGGGATGCTGCACAGAGATTTACACGAGGAACTGACTGAGCTTCCGCAGCCTCCAGCTCCTGAGGGGGTCACCCCCTTCCCCACTAAGCACCCACGTTCATCTCCACTCTCCTCTCAGCCTCACACTTCATGGTTGAGAACTTGAGATTCTTGGCCCCTCAGCTAGCTACATCTGGAGTCATTAATGTCCTGGTGATTTTGGAGGAATTGTGTGGAGGTGTGGGCAGTCTGTAGATTCTGAGTGGCCTCCCACTGAGCATTGGATCCTGGAGAGCCTGAGCATCAAGGGTGGGCGTTGGGGGGCTGGTGAAAAGAGGGTGGCTCTTTTCACCTGTGGTTTCTCACCCTCCCACCTCTCCTTCAGCCTTGGACAAAGATGTGGCCTCCGCCAAAGCATTGTATGAGCACTTGACAGCAAAGGGCATGGAGCTGAATGAGCTGTTTCTGAAGCGCTATGCGACTTTGCTCAAGGATGCTGGGGAGCCTGTCCCTTTCACAGAGCCCCCTGTGAGTATTCTTAATTAAGAGAGAAAATACCTTTACAGATCTCAATATGCCTAAGAACACCAGGGGTGTGATGCGGGCTGGGTGCTGAAGCTCCACAGCCTCCGTAATTACAGGCTGTGTTCCGGACCTTCAGCCAGGTGGGAATTGACCAACTCTTAGGCAGCTCTCTTATTTCTACCTGACCTAGGATTTAGTCCTGGGGCTGGGTTTAGCTCAAACCTGGAGACTTTCGAACTTGGCATTTCATAAAACACAAAGGCTGTCAGAGCTAGTGATCAGCCGTGGACCAAGCACCAAGTATATTTAAAAAGTACACACTGATTTGTGGTTTCAAAGTCTGTAATGCTTGTTTGTAATTTCTGTTTTCTTCTTACAGGAAAGCTTTGAATTTTATGTGAATCAGCTAAAGAACAACCCTTCATGAAAAACAACGTGTGTGTGTGTGTGTGTGTGTGTGTGTGTCTGCATCTAAATGTTATTTCTAAAATGTACTTGAGGAACAATAAACAAATAAAAATGAATTTATTTGTATTTTTGTGTGTAAATGCGTTCCTGCCCCTAGTCACTGTCCTTGCTCCTCCTGAAATGGGTCTTTGACTCCACATTTCCCGGGAGGTGGTGAGAGCAGAGGCCAGCCTGTTGCCATTTCTGCCATCCAGTGGCCTCTCCCTTCTTTCTACCACAGTACTTTTCACAGCTTTTTCTAGAAGTTTCTAACATGGATCTTGGTCTTCCTTTGATTTCAGGATTTTGTAAATACAAGCCATACCTTACACCACTCTTATTACTGTAAACTGTAGGCTTAGAAGCTGTACGAATGTGAATGCATAATATACTGGTTTGTACCCAAAGTTTAAAATGGGCAGTAGTCCCTGGATTGTCCCTTATGCTGTAAGAATGAACATCTAAGGCATTAAAGTAAATTTAAAATAGTCAAGACAGTTGCCATTTCTAAGCTAATATGCAACATTCCCATATTTGGGGGAAAATGATCATCAAAATGTTGGAAATGTTTTCTTTGAGAATTACCTGCAATTTGTATTCCTCATGTATTTGAACTTGTGTCTCCTGTTTCCTTTGTTTACTTTAAAGAGACCACCTTGCCACAGGGCAGGAGTGTGTGTCTCTAGCTGTTTTTCTGTTACCGATCTATGGGGCTGATGCCTCTGGGGCCTGCCTATGGAAGGCTGATGGAGAGAAGCCATCTGGACCAGCTGTGCTTTATTTCTGCTTGCCTTTGTAGAGTGAGATGCAAGACCCAGAAGCTGAGCCAGCCTGGAGCCCCAGCCTGGAAGACACCATAGGCAAGCTTTTGTCCCTACCCAGCACATAACCTGTATGTGTGGTTGGGCTGCTGCCTGGTTTGTCAGGAGCCTCTGTCTGACACACGTGTCTCCAGGGACTCCAAAGCTGGTCGGTCCTACTTCGAAGTCAGGCCAGCTCAGAGTAACTGCCTACGTTTTCCTGATGTTCACTGATGCACCTATGCTGACATCATCTTTGTCCATGTACCAAAGCCAATATAATTTAAGTGGGAATTTCTCTGAATAAAGTATACTTTAGTATTTGTGAACTGCCATTTTTTTTTTTATTCTATTAAATATTTGATGACTTTAGGCTTAGAGGACCATAGTCTTGAAGTTTTAGGAGTGTGGTGGCCTACATTCTAGGGGGCTCCCTTGTTAGGTGTCTTCTGGTTTCTTACGGAGAACAGTGAGTTTACCACTTAACCTATGCTGAGGATAAGCTGTGTTTGACATCTCTGAGGAGAGAAGTTGCTAAGAGTTGAGAAATGCACCACTAGGTGTGGTGGCGCACACATTTAATCCCAGCACTAGAGGCAGATGGAGGAATACCTCCAAGTTCAAGGCTATCTTGGTCTACATAGTTGAGGACACCTAGGGTTACATGGAGAAACTGCCTCACAAATGAGTTTCAAAATAATTGTGCATCAAAAGTGATGTACAGACACTTGGTGAAGCTGGATATCTGTAAGCTTTGGAGAGATGGTTGCAGAACTCACAGGCTCCTCAGTACCATATTCTTAGCCAGGAGTGCTCAGTATACCACCCAAGGTTCATGTGGCTGCATGCATCTCCCGTTACATTCTGGATAGGTTGTGAGCTCTGGCTCCTGATTCTCTAGGTCTACCCTCAGACCTGCAGGATGGCATTGAATTGGTTTTTAATGAGTTCCATGACTTCTGTATGGTTAGTGCTAAGTACCGACTGCCATGTAAGAAACAAGTCCATGGTAAGAAAACAAGTCCATTTTGAAGGATCACAGCACTAAGATAGCCAGGACTTTCTAAAACAGGCTTTTCCTTAGGGGCAAGAGAGTTGGCTCTAGAAATGGATCTGGGCTCAGTTCCCAGCACCGAATGAGTTCACATTCATCTGTGTGTAGCTTCCCCCAGAGCTCCCCTTTGACCTTGGATACTACATGCACATGGTGTGTTTAAATGTAGGCAAAACAAATGTAATTTTTTAGAAGTCATTTCTACTGGCCATGGTTATACATGCCTTTAGTCCCAGCATTTGGGAGGCAGGGGCAAGTGGTGTTGACTTTGAGGCCAGCCGTGGCTACACAGACCCTGTCTCAAAAAAAGTACCTAAGAGAATATAAAAATGAGGCGGTCTGAAAGTCAGAGTGGACTCTTGAAACAAGAAAACATCACTGTTTACAATAATACAGTATTCCCACTTTCTAGACACCTTACTATTAAAAAAATCCCTCTATTTAATCCAATACCCAGTGCCTGGTATAATCAAGTTTATGAGTCCCAGCAAATTATAAGCAAGCTTTATGTTGCAAATCACTCTTGGTATAATTCATGTCTCCAGTCTGCAGTGTGTACATCCTGCGTGCTTTTCCTCCTGGCTTCCAGCACAATTTTCATTTAATATTTGCCTCTCTAAAAAAAATTATATTTGTAGAATTTCTAAGCAAAAGCAACATTTCCTCAAATGCGGTAGAACCAATAACCACAGGAGGTCCAAAATCATGGTAATTTATCGCTTTGCTGTTGTACAATCGTGCGTGGGAGTGTTTCCATTAGAAATGTATCCTGCTTTCAGGCCAGCAGACTTACAAAGCCCACATTATGCAGCCTTAGTACAAATAAAGAAAATGGCTGCATTAGCAAATTCAGAGCCGGCACTTCATTTTTGCATAAAGAATAGAAACATCAGAGCCAGGTAACCCAGCCTAGACTCAGACTTCCTGCACTAGCAAGGGTTTTGTGGACAGTGGCTGGGGCTGAGATCCATCCTTAACACCCTCACTGACCCCACCCTGAGCAGCCACTGAGAACCATTCTTCACCTGTATTCGTTCCAAGGCCCTGAGTTCGATGCTCTGCAGACCTCCCTGGTGAGTTCACTGTAGATCTCTTGGAATGAGACACCTGGATTCAAGGCCAAGCTTCCCTCTAGCCAGTTCTGTTTATGAGATGCCCAGTTAGCCCACACTGGATGGTTCCCTCCCCTGTTCGATTCTCTGGTTGCCACATAGAGCTCAGCTGGGAGAGTGAGTCTGAGACCCAAAGAGTCCTCCAAAATGCAAGTGACCATAAAAAGCATTGTTAGTGAGGCCAATGGGTCATGATTTGAAATCTCCAAGAAGTTGATGACCTCAGGTACTTGTTACTGTGGGGGAAGGAGGCAGGCTGGAAATTGTTCTTAAGTCAGGGATTCAGTGCTGCAGTGGTGGTGTTTACAGAAACAATGACTCACTTTTTTAGCAAGGAGCAGCAGAGCTGGGGTTTTGTTTTGTGGGGTATTTTTTCTAAAACAATGCTTTACAAACAGACAAGACTGTCATATAGACAATAAACAAGCATGTCTACTAGCCAGTGGGCAGTTGGCAAGTGCTGGGTGGGAAAGCTCAATCCACTTCTTAGATGTGACTTTTAATTACAAGCTGGAAACCCTGCACATAATGCTGTTCCCTGCACCCCAGCTGCCTGCCCATCCTAACCTGGACACAGAAGGCTGCTCTGGACCATGACTATGAATTGTCCTTTGTTTTAGGGTGTTGAGGCTTGAGTCTAAAGCTTCTAACTTGTTAATTACTTTCTCTGCCACCAAGCTATTGGCCTGAACCAATATATCAAATGCAAGTGACATCTGAGTTGAGATTGGAGCAGACTATTTGCAAATAAGAACATTTCAAGCATGCACACATGTCATCTAAATACATTTGTGTCAGCAGCAAAATACCTGAGAGGGTGTTACCTTTGCAACCGGCTCCCGCCCTGTTCCTCATGATGGGTCTGTCCTGTAGAAGCTGGTCCCCTGTGCTGGGCTAAGCATTGCTACTGCTGCTAAGAGTGTTGGAAAAACCCTTGGCCACAGATCTGCTACCTCTTGGGTTTGACATGATTTTCAATATCTCTGCTGTGTGTGAGCAGTTTAATCTGAGATCAAAAGATTTATAAGAATGAGTAGAAAAACAAAACCAAGCAGGAGATCTGCCTCTGTAGAATGGCTTGACCCAGGGAAAGATTAATCTTTCTAAGAAAAAGACTGTTTTGTTTTGTTTTGTTTTAAATTACAGGGCTGGAGAGATGGTTCAGAGGTTAAGAATTAAGAGACTGCTCTTCCAGAGGTCCTGAGTTCAATTCCTAGCAACCACATGGTGGCTCACAACCATCTATGATGAGATCTGGTGCTCTCTTCTGTATACTGTATACATAATAAATAAAAAAAAATTTAAAAATCACAAGAACTATTTGAGTCAACACAAGTGATTTATTTCAGTTTAATTGTTACCCCCATCAATAGAGTAGCTTGAATTTGGAGGGCTTAGAATGTAAATTTCAAAGCCTTCATATTCGGATCAAGAATCTGGAGGCTGCAGCCTCAGACCAAATCCAGCAGCTGTGTCTCTGAAAGCCTTTTTATTGGAACACATCCACGCCTTCCAGACTGTACCGTGACTGAGGCAGCTTTCACACCCAAACAGCATAGTGACATTGTGAAAGCCTAAAATACATATTTTTAACAGAGTAAATTTGCAACCCACAAGGAAATTCTGGTTCTTTGCAATGCAGGAGAAGAGTCACTGAAGGATATTTGGAGGCCCTTCTCTTCCCAGGCCTCCCCTGGAGAACACTTTGAACAAAAAGAAATTCAGGAAGTCAGAGTACTGGGATGGACACCGGCCTATGTGTGAGCAGACATGATGCACGACTCCTACTCTGTGGACAGACTCCAAAGAACCAGCAATTGCCTGAGTTTCAGCATCTCACATGCTCAGAGCTCTGGGTACCACAGCACACTGAATGGCAAACTCAGAATGTCAGATGACATTTTTCAGTAGCTGACAATTTTCCTCTACCCAGGTTTAAAGGCAGCAGGTTACCTAGGCAAAATGGAGCTGTGATTTGGAGAGAGAGCATAGAACCAGGCGACAAAGCTCTATGACGGCAGAGTAAGCAGGACCTCCACTCAGGACACTGACAGGAGGTACAGTGCAAGTGGGATTCTGCACATGAGGGATACAGACAGAGAAGCCAGGTGTCTCCCAAACAGAGACCAGGGAAGACGGAACTCTAAGAACTAGCAGTGGATGGCAATTACAGAATATGTACATGAACTTACATGCAGTTATGACTGTGACCACACACATGCACATATGCACATATACACATGCATTCATCACACATATGTTCACTCATTCTGAGTGATCCCACTGAGAATGATCCCTGAAGCAGTAACGCACAGCAGCAGAACAGATTCATCATTCAGATCTAGGCTTCTAACTATCATTTCCCACTAAAAAGACTCAAGTGTCTAAAGAGAAACATCCAGTTCCAGGGCTGGACTGGGGACATTCAAGATGATCCCACAAATACTTTGTTTTGTCAGGGTCTTCAGTGAGTAACAGGAACGTGATCAAGGAGTTACAGAAGCCAGCTTGAGCATTCCACTGGCCAAATCAGGGACAATTTGAACATCAGAATTAATGATAGCAATGGATTATAGCTTGCCAAATTAAAAATGGGATTCCATATAATTTATAGCAATAGCTCAGTAAGTAAATGGGAAGCTTGATGAAGGATGGGCAATAAACAGTTTCTAGGCACTGGCATTTACATGGTTTATTCATTATGAAAGGAGAAAACCCAGTGAATGCTTAGGAACTAACAGACGTGCCTTCCATCAAGCCATCGAGTAGAGCATCAGCATGTGACAAGTGTAAACTATGTGCCGCTTGATGGGACATATTAGTGTGTGGGGGGAACAATGTTATTTCTGGATATTCTGACCAAAGGTGCCCAGCCTAGATTTAATCATGAAATACACCAGATAAAATCAAATTGAAAGCTACCCTCCAGTCAGGGACATTGAGGAACTTTCCAAACTGAAAGAAACCAAAGAGACATGGCAAACAGTGTCCTCAGCTCTGCTCTGGATGAGGAGGACACTGGATTGCTTTCTGGATCTGAAGTGACATCGGTGCACCAAATGGTGACAACAGTGTGAACTTCCTGAGTCTATCGGCTGCTGGGAAGGACAGTTGCTGTTCACACTGGGGACTGCACTTAAGTCATAGAGTGATCTGAACACATGGACGCTGTGTCCATGGGTCTGGGCAGCCCTGGAATCCTGCCTACCTCATCTGCACCCAGTGATGTTCTAATGCTGGCCAGGGACCACATCGGACATAGGATCTAGGGAATTGATGGAGAACATCTCTATTGCTCCTGAACATTCTCCTGTGTTTCTTTCAGTGCAGATTCTAGACTTCTTCTGGGAACAATCACCTCCCATCTCTGAGCTTTGAGTCAGATAGCCTTCAACCCAGGCATGAAACATATAACTTGGGTGTGGAAGCAATCCGTCCTCCAGGTGATTAAAAAGGTTCAAGGCTCATCCTGAAACCCAGACAGTGGGGTGCAACTCTGAGGCCTGACTGGACTGGAACAACCTCTGTAATCTATTTCTAGAAGCTTGAAAGCCAAAGCCAGTATCTCGGGCCTGGTCTTTGGCCCTTTAAGATCTTTTTGATCCCACCACAAAGCAACCATGTAAGCAGAGACACATGAATTTGTCTTTGCCACAGTAACCTCACCTTTAATAAACAGGATGCTGCTGACATCAGTGGGTTGTTCTGAGAACAAAAGACAATAGCCACATATCATGCTTTATAAGGTACCCATCAAGAAGTAGATGTTCAATAAACTGTTAGTTGTTCAACTTTGGGGTTTGGAGACTATGGATTCACACAAAGATAAGAGATTACATGCTGCTAGTCTGTTTCAGGTCACCTTCTGTATTGGGAGTGGCTTAACACAGGATGTGAGGACGGTGGAAGATAAAGTTGAACCTTTTGCTATTCTCTCTGGGTTCCAGAAATTTCGGCATAGTCTGGCTACTCAATTTATATCTAATTGGTTCCCATTCTATCCTGGGTTGTGTAAAGATATAACCAACGGAAATAAATGAGCAACATTGCAGGTGCCACTAAGTCCCCGTTTTTTTCTTCCATCACCAGCCCAGGCCAGTGATAAGAAATCCTTTTCAACTGTCTTTATTCTACTGCCATCCTGTGGCTGACCTGTGCCACTGCAGCACCAAGGGGGCAGATGCTACTGAGATCGGTATAATCTTTGTCCTCAGTAGGGCTCCGCAGGAGGCAGCCAGCCTTGGGAGAAGGGTCTCACCAGCGGGAACAAGCCTGAGTGAGCATCACCAGTCTTGAACTGACTTCTGTTTGATGAACTTCAAGGACAAATAGTACAGGAGCAGGAAGCCACAGCTGATGCCAATGACAATGAGGTAGGCAGCATAGAGCGGGTAGGAGTTCAGGTCCATCATATCGACCATCTGCAGACACACTTGGTGAGCTCCCAAGGATGCTGACCCCTCAGTTGTCCTTGAATTAAGAATTCCCAGCCTTCACTACTTACCGTGTCTCCTGGGACGGAGAAAGTGAGGTTTCCGACCTGCACCGTGTAAGGGTATCCATTAAACTGAATCTGCATTAGCCCCGAGAAACACCAGCGGAGGAAGGATAGCTTGGAAATCCACGAAGGTACTGAGGATGGTAAGAGTTTGATTATTCACACAGTCTCTGTTGCCATGTCTGGCTGCCCAGACTACTTTTCCAACCTCTCCTGAAGAAAGGTGTCATGCTGGCTGGGGCCAGGAGAAGAGTCCTCTGAGGAACAAGGGACAAAAGAGACGGGGGCAAGGGGGCAAAGGAGTAATGTCTGTGGCTGGGGACCCTGTGCTGAGGAGGCCAAGAAGGGTTGATTTGATCCCTACCAATTCTAGGCAATCATTTCATTATGGTGCATATGCTCAACCAGCCCCACACCAGAGACCCAGAGTGGGAAACACTCTGCTGGGAGAGGAGGACCCCAGCCCTTGGGAGCACTCTGCTGGGAGAGGAGGACTCTGGCCTTGGGGAGCACTCTGCTAAGGGAGGAGGAAGCTGCAAGCCCTGTCCAGCTGTCAGGAAAGGTTGGCCAAGGAGGCATTGTGGGTAATGGTGGACACAGAAAAGAGGCCCTACAGGCTACACAATGAGAAGGTAGAGATGCTGGAGGTCTCACAAGAGCCTGGGGTAGCAGCGGGGTGGGGGGGTGGGGGGTGGGAATGGGACAGGGAACATCAGAGAACCAGCAACTCTGAGAGGCTTTGAACAAAAGGGGGATGGAAACCTTTTTCTCAGAAAACTCACTCTGCCTAGCTGAACACTGAGAAAGCCACCAAGAGACCAGAGTATTATGGTGGTCCAGGGTTCAGTGATGAAGGCCAGAGCAGTGATAAAACCAAGGGGATGTTTCCTGCCTGGATCACTGGTGAATATGGTAAGTGGGGGAGTCAGGGTGACTTCTGGGTATGCATGAGGGCTGTGAGGAAATGTCATCTATCTCACAGGCTGCGGTGCAGCTGGCGGGAGAGACACCTAACTGATGAACTTCCACTTCCAAATGAGGACCTAACCAGTCATAGATGCTTGGTCAAGCAAAGGGGCGTAGGCCTCACCTATCCACAGGTTGTGCAAGTTGATCATGAAGCCTGCAGTCAGGTAGAAGGAGTTGTATAGAGCATTGCAGCAGAAGGAAGACATGTGGAAGGTGGGCAGTATGGCGGAGGCAGCCAGGGCCATGGTCCTGCAGCAGAATACCACCAACCACAGAAGTAGGAAATGTAGGAAGAAGAGTTCAGGCACTGGCCGCAGGTTGGTCAGCCAGTAGATGGGCATTCCGTAGATGATGACGTAGGCACAGTGCTCAGGCAGTTCGCCAAGGACCTGCAAAGCAACCCTTTGCTGGGATATGGAGCCAACAACTATGTCTGCTGTTATCTGAAAATGTTATAAGTAGTGGCATCTCTGGGGATGCCAGTATCTCTTCTCGGTGAAGGAGGGAGTGGTAGATAAGACCCATGAACCTGACCTCTCCCTGGGCTCTTACTGCAGGAGCATTTCAGAGCTGTGCTCCATGCAGGCAGCTAGTATATGCTCTGCTAAGACCTCGCCAGACATAGTAGCTATGTGGCTTTATAAGAGCCATATAACCTCTCTGGGCATCTTCCTGGAAACATCTGCCTGGTTTGCTCAGAGGTTCTAGAGATGTAAAATACCTCTTGGTGTTGCCCACTTCTTTCTTTCTTGGTTATGGCAGCCTCGAAAGCATCATTTCTGCTTCCCAGTCCTGGCCTTTCTGTGGACCATTTAATGACTAGCAAGTTTCTGAAACTCCCCTAGAGAATTTGGTATCTGCAGCCACAGAGAATGCACGGCCAAGTGTTTTCAAAAAGCCCTTCCTGGCAATGTCTGCACACCGCCCCGTAGCACTTGCTTTCAGCCCCGACCTTGGCAAAGAAATATGGACCAGCAGTGTACAGCCCATCTTCCAGCTCATAGTACAGCATCGATCTCTCCGAATGACCTAAAGATGGGGCAGGAGAAGGAAATGAATGAGTGACAGCCGTCTATAGTATTGCTGATGTTGTGTCTCTTGTAATACCACTGAAAACAGTGAGATGAAGTTGATGTGTTATTCAGTGGTTGAGCACTTGCCCAGCACCTACAAAGCTATAGGTTCAAACCTCAGCACTGGGGGAAGGGGGAAGTAATGCTTTGTGAATTTGTTCATGTACTACATTCATTATAGGCCTGGTGAAGCCATTCTACTCCAGGTGTTCCTCAGGCTTCCCCAGGCACCGCAGCAAGTCACTATCAAACATAAATCCTGTTGGAATAGGAACAGCTAAGATAAGCTAAAATTTGCTTTCATCGCACACTCATATTAATAGGAAAACTTTTAAAACAATTGCCGTATTTATTACACAGGCATGATGCGATGATTTCATATAGACAGTCCCAAGGTGTTGGGAGAAAACCAAAGGTCAGTGTCAGACCCACACAGGGGGAGGGAGGCTGAAGTTCCCTGTCTAGCAGGGGCTCATGTTCTCTGTTCAGCTGCCCCACAGTCTGGCTGAGGAGAGCAGGTGATACTCACATTTGGACACGACATCCAGGATGACATTGAAAGGGATGAGTGCTCCTATCATGAACAGGAGGGCTGCTGTGTCCATGAACAGGAGCGGCTTGGCATCATGGCCATAGAAAAGGAACCCAATGATGAGAGACATCAGACAGGCTTCAGCCCCGTGGATGAGCAGGGTGGGCAGGTCTCGGAAGTCATTGGAAATCTGACGACTTTTTAAAAAGAAAGAAAAAAAAGGACATGCCAGAGGTACACTATACAAAGCTCTATGACCTTAGCAATGTCGTATTAGTACCAGAAATCTTATTTCCTTGTGTGCAAATGTGGCCTGTAATACCCACTGCAGAGTGCCTATAACAACTAACTAAGAAAACTGAGGCTGGAGAGATGGCTCAGAGGCTACAAGCACTGGCTGCTCTCCCAGAAATCCTGAGTTCAATTCCCAGCAACCACATGGGGGCTCACAACCATCTGTAATGAGATCTGGCGCCCTCTTCTGGCGTGTGGGCAGAACACTGTATACATATTACATAAAATCTTTAAAAAGAAAAGAAGAAAAGAAAAGAAAAAGAAACCTGACAAAGTGGCTTCTGAATATATAATTATTATTTGGGGATGACCTTCTTATTTTGGTTTTGAATCAGGGTCTATAGTTATTTAATCCAGGGTGGCCTTGAACTTGGGATCCCGTTGCCTCATCTTCTCCTCAGTACTGGCATTTTAGACAAGCACCATCACACACAGTGAGTGGATGATTACTTTGTATCATCAGTAATGAGTTTATAATCCTTTACAGGGAAGAGTTATAAAGATGTTAACTACAGTGTGTCTCATAATGGTGAAAGTCCTCCACTAAAGAGATCATCCAAATAGAATGAACTAAATGAGAGGCGAAGCCACAATACTCTAATCAGAGATAAGGCAAAACATAATTTGGTTTGAATAGCTGACTCCTAAACACCACATGAGCCTGCTCTCATGTCTCTGTGCCAGAAAGACAGGTGTGGTGGGTACATCCAGCCTTCACTGAGTGTGGAACAACAGAGACCCTTCCCAAGTCTGAGTTTCTTACATGGCTGCTTCCATAATAATTGCCACTAACACGATTTTATTTTTGTTTAGAGAGTAAGATTATCAGGTGTGTTCCGTGTCACGGAAGAGCTAGGCTGCTCCCAGGGATGCTGGGTTTCAATTTCCCTCACCTGAATCTCCCTTGGATGGGAATGTTTTCCTTTGATATTCAAGAGATCCAGGTGTGTTTCGGGGTGGGGGTGGGGGACAAAAAAGAGAGAGAAAGAGGGACATTTACCGAATCAGAGTGGTAAACTGTTGTATAATTCCGGGCAGTTTAGCAGCAGCCCCCAGGTCCGTGTCCTGCGGGAGGGTCTGGCTGTTGGGAAACAGTATGTGGTCAGGTTAGGGGGACCCACCACAGGGGGCTTCCCACTCAGGCAGTTAACCCCGTACCTGGCTGCATAGGGACCCGTGTCCAGCTCCTTTGTTTCTGCCTTCCACAGGAAGTCATCAAAACCTTGCACTTTTTCTAGAAACAAGGCTGCAAGTGACCGAGCTTTTTCCACGGTGGCCACTTCCTGTTCTTTACTGCGTCTGTCAATGCTAGTCAGGTCCACTGTAAGCAGAAGATGTGGAGCCATAGGCAACCTGGTCCCTGGCCCTCTCCCCACCCTCTGAGAGGAAACTATGACGCAATGGTCAGAGCAGAGAGGCAGAGAAGAGACCTGACTCCCTTGCTCTGCCTGATCTGAGCACATAAGCACAGGGCCTTAGGTGGGCCATAGATCAAGAAGTGGCCAATAGCAGAGGCCCTGGCCTAAGCCCCATCCCCAGACTCATCCAGGAACGTTCCTAGAGTGGGCAGGTGCCCTCAGGGCCAGATGCCTTATCATAGGTATATGATGGTTCATATCTGTGTGTGTGTGTGTGTGTGTGTGTGTGTTTCAAGACAGGTTTCTCTGTGTAGACCCACCCAGCTTTCCTGAAACTCACTCTGTAGACCAGGCTGGCCTCAAACTCACAGAGATTCACTTGCCTCTGCCTTCCGAGTGCTGGCATTAAAGGCATGTGCCACCACTGCCCAGTGGTATATAATTGATTCTAACTCCAGCTGTATATATATATTTGCCTGTCATTGTGAATTCATAATTTGACCTCCCAAGTGGTCAGGGTTCTGGGGATCAGCCAAATACAGTGTTCACACTGCCATGCTAAGCTTTGCCCAAGGGAGTCTAGGGCAGCACACTCAGTTCGGGAACCAGGTCGTTGGGAGAGCTACCTTTTGAATCTGAGAAGATGCCACACTGCATATGGCAATTCCACCCTGCAGCCCTTCTCTCAGGAGACACCCCTCCCCCTGTCACCAAGGTCCCTACAATGCCAAAAACAGCCAAGTCCATCAATCACAGCCAGGACCATCCTATCTCCTGGGGGACTCCAGAACTATGCATGGCTGGGGCTTCTCTACACCATTTTCTCTCTTCTGCTTTTCATTGCACATCACAAGAAAAGATCACTTGTGGGAGGGACACTGTGAGCCACATAGGTTCCCTCAGTGCAGACTATAGCTCAAATGTCACATTTATGGGCACCCTGTGCTCCATATGAGCAGCTCATGCATCCTAGATTAATGTTAGCCATCTGCCCCAGGCATAGTAGACAAGGACTCTATCCTTTTCTCCAAATAATAACAGAAGAAGTTTCCAAGTCTCCCGTGGGTTTTAGGCACTAGGTTTTAGGCAATCCTTCCAGGTTCTCTGCAGACTTTCCCTGACATCCATGTTGGCAGTTGTCCTCTGACCCCTTATCTGAGGACATTGGTCAGAGCGTGACACATGGGCAAAAAGTCAGAATGGCAACCGGAGCATGGGGAGGAGAGGTGATCTCTATGGAAGTTCACTGAGAGCATGAGTTCACTGCTGGGCAGGGAGCCAGACTGGCTTTCCTCCTGGGTATCTGAGAATCCTGGGATGACTGTGTGGGTGGTATGGCCAGGAGTCAAGGCTGAGGGCCAGGCACCCCTGTGGGAGCTCTGGTTCTGTCCTTACAGCCATGCTAGGGCACAGCTGGCCAGGGTAATATGCAAAGACAGAGCTGACCGTAGAGGCACCATGAAGGTGGGCACTTTTGCCATCTTAGGAAGAACCTAGGGTTCTTGGTCACCCAGGGGACTGCTTATAGCTGCAGCTTGCCCAGGCTCTGGTACAACTGTCACTTGATCAGCACCCAGGTTATCCCTCAGCACTCATGGAGGGGGTTATAGGCAGGTATCCTGAAAAGGTCATTGCTCCCCATGAATGACATGGTTCATGGTATTCTTCATAGCCTGAGACCCAAAGATATGTAAGGTGGGAATCAACCATCTGTACTCAGAGACTCTCTAGCCCTGCCCTGGGTGCCTCTTCCTACATTACCTGCCTCTGTCTCTGTGGAACACAAGGGAGTGTGTGTGTGTGTGTGTGTGTGTGTGTGTGTGTGTGTACATATATATAATACATATATATACTGTTCCTTGCAGATTGCATAAAGACCAC
>PVIH01003843.1:109126-134126 GCA_004025045.1 Sigmodon hispidus
ATAACAGTGTCTCCGTTATATCTTTCCAGTAAGTACTTTGCATTTGTTCTGTTTTGTTTATTTGTTTTCTTTTTTTTTCTCGGGGGAGGAGAGTGGGCCAAGGGCTGTGCACCAGGTTTCAGGCCCCTGGCTTTTGCTCACTCACCGTAGAAGTCAGCAGGGTTGCTGTATCGAGGACAAGGGTAACCAATTTCTGTGAAGTACTGCACCATGTGCTGCGCAGCCCCCAGGTAGATGGGGGTACCAGATGTCATCAAAAGGACCAGGTCAAACAACCTGAATATGTCTGAGCGAGGCTGATGGAGGGAGATGAGTACCAGTCTGTTGCCTTTGGTCAGGCGGGACAAGGTTCTCACCAGGTTGTGGGCAGTGAAGCTGTCGAGGCCAGAAGTGGGTTCATCCAGAATGAGGATTCCTGGGGACATCACAAGGTGAGCCTGGTGACAGTCAGGATGCCATCTGAGGCTCCCTATCCCCTCAGTCTTCCAGTCCTCACCTGGGTTCCACAAAAGCTGCACCCCGATGCTCACTCTCCGGCGCTCTCCCCCGGACACCCCACGGACATATGTGTTACCCACTCGAGTGTTGGCACACTGCCTCAGCCGCAGCTCCGCAATCACGTCCTCTACCTGAGGGCAACAGGCTTAGCATACCGGCTTCCAGGGGCTGTACTTTATTTTCCCAAAGCAGTATTTGCCCCCCTTGTTATGTCCCTAGGTTCGGAGGGGCTTCACCTGCAGGGCACAGGTTGTGGATTGGTAACCACACTAGGAATGAGAGACCAGATAATTGCACCCCTACATGTACACACTCACATGAAGCACCCCCCAAAAAAACCTTACAGAAATAAAAACACAGCACTTAGCACTGACTTGACAAGGTCCGGAAAGAAAACCCATGGGGCAGGGAACCCGTGGGGCTAAGTACATTAGCATGAAGGTGGGTTAGTTAAATTTCAGCTGGGCAGTCTCAGGCATGAGGGATCACCAAACAGCCAACAGGTTACCCTTTTGTCACGCTGGGCTTGAGAGAAGGTCCTGGGCAGGCGTATCTGTGCCACAAAAGCCAGGGTCTCTCTGACCGTCAGATTGGGGAGCAGCTGGTCATGCTGGCGCACATGCGCCACGCTCTTTCTTATCAGCTGGGGTGTGCTGGGTTGTCCGTTGATCCAGATTTGTCCTGATTTCATCTTGCCACCATGGTCTCTGCCTGTGATCACGTCTAGTAAAGAATCTCTCCCACAGCCTGCAAAGCCAGAGATACCCCTTAGGGCAGAGGTTCTGCAGGGCCAGCCTGCCAGCTACCATTCCCCACACACTCTCCAAGCTCCAGGTCTGCTCTACAGGAGCAACCAAGCCCTAGGGAAATGGACATTATTACTAGATAGCATGGGACAGCAGGTGTACCTTCAGGCTTTTCTTCTAAAACTCGAGTGGGCGGGGACACGTTGTGGGTGGGGGCACACTGACAAAGAAGAAGCCTGTTGCTGAGCCTGCCTCATTTCCTCCTCCCACTGCTAACCAGTGCTGGGGCTAATTACACTGCAAAGTGTAGCCTTTTTTTTTTTTTTTTTTTTTTTCTGAAAAACACTTGGTGATATCTCATCATTCATCATCATTTGGCTCCAAAGTGGCTTTGTGAAAATGACTAATTTGGAACATTCATAGTCTGTCTTTGAGGAATCCCACAAACCACAATGTATCTTGGTGGTGACCGCTCATGCTTTAATTCCAGCACTTTGCGTGACAGAGGCAGGTGGATCTTTGAGTTGGAGGCTAGCCTGGTCTACTGAGTATACTCCAGGACAATCAGGACTGTTATACAGAGAAACCTTGCCTCAAAAAACAAACAACAACAAAACAAAAACAAAACCCCCAAATTACAACCTACTTTGAGAAAAATAAGGAAAAAAATAATAGGTAAGTAATAGATGGGACATCATTTTCAAAGCATAGCCTAATGCAGCCTCCAAAAGTATCTCTAGCCTTTTCTCATTTTAAAAATCGATCTTTTCTTCCCTGACTTGAAAAATTATCCCTTCATTTATTTATGAACAACATATTAATGTGTTTAATTTAGGAAAGAGGACAACATATTGAGTCTAGTCTCCAAAAGAATTTGATTAGACTTTCATTCCTAGGACTAATTTAATAATTGTTTTGTGATAGGGTCTCACTATGTAGCCCTGGCTATCCTGAAACTCCCTGTATAGATCAGGCTGACTCAGATGCAGAGATCCACCAGCCTCTGTCTCCCAAGTGCTGGGATACCACCAGCCAGCTCTCTTGTCACTGTTTAAACTATGAGATAAACCCGCCTCAAGCTTGGAGAACATGCTCCTATTATCAAGCTGGAGACATTCTGCCTGGGTCTCCCAGGAAAGCTTTGAGTTTCCTCACTGTGGAGTCTTTTATGGAACTAATAGCTTTGTTTTTCTTTTGTAAACAAGGCAAATGCCTATAGACAGTATATGACAAGCCCTTCTAGGCACATGTCACATGCTACCTGCAAAATCCAAGAGCCTGGAGGCCTTTACATGTAATCCTTTTGCTTATTGCTTGGAGTAAGGGGCAGCTTGTCAGCTGCCTGCTGGCTGTGCCCGATTTAGGATTTCTGAAAAGTTAGGCTAAACAAAACATCACCAAGAGGAACCAGAGAGAGAGAGAGAGAGAGAGAGGCCTCAGCTTTGGTCCCTGTTCAGTCTCAGACATTGACTCCAGGTTCTGCAAGTGCAGGGGCCTGTGTCAGCATTCACAGGTACCAGGAGATTCCCCAGTCAGAGGGCAGGAAGATCATATTTCCTAAGCAAAACTGTGGCAAAAGACAGAGGAAGCCTTTGCAGCAGAGGGTGCCTGGTGCATTAGGGCAAATGTCCACTGAAGAGTCAGGGTACTCCGAGCTTTGTAATGTGGCTGCCATCACCATACTAATAACTTCCTTAACTGGAAAATCCTTTTGTATGGTCTATTCTATAGAACAAGGTAAATGCTTGGAGCTATTTTTTTTAAGATTAAAAAAATATATCATTATGGCTAGTATGTATATTCATATTCTCTCTGTGTGATACTAATTAAAGTACTTAAAGTCACAGGAAGTCTAATGAATAAATCCTTCTAAGAAAGGTTCAACAATTTCAGCCAAGTGATTGAGAAGCCAAGCATTGCTGGGCATGGACCTGGACATTATTTAATATGATTCCCACTCAACCTCTTATTAAAAATTAGGATGGTGCTGACTAGAGTGCCATAAAGACCAAGTATTTACCAGTATTCATCATCATGGCTGAGTAAATGGCCCGAGTGTCTCCTGGATACCCCCAAATGACAGGTATAACAAGAAAAGCTATCAGAAATAACAAGTCAAAATATCCTATTTTCTTGTTTAGAACAGCATCCTAGGGTCAGGGCCAGGGTGAGAGGGCCTGAATGAGTGTGCACGTTGTTTCAGTGACAAAGTGCGTTCACATATCATGGCTTATTTGATCTTTGGTTAGACAGTAAACACCTCTATCAGAAGAGTGTAAAAGTTTGAAACAGATGTTCAAAGTATTGAGCAACCTTTCTTTCTGGAAATGATTAATTAAAAAGTATAAAGTGCTCTCTCTAATATTGTGTAAAGGAGTCCCAGGAAAAGCCAAGTGAAAGATCCAGCTCTGTCTTTAGGAGACTCACTTAGCTTTTTTGGTTTAGTGCTATCACCTGTCAAATGAATGCCTGTGTGTGTGTGTGTGTGTGTGTGTGTGTGTGTGTGTGTGTGTGTGTGTGTGTATATGCATACAAAGAATACAAAGAACACTCTAGAAGTATGGAGGACTAGGTGGTTTGAAAGCCTTCTTCTTAAAATGCTTCCTGACAGGAATGAAGTAAGGCAAAATATAATGAGGCAAATGAATTGTTCTCTAAACTCTTCACACCTGTAGGTTATGTAATTTCAGACTTGACCTGTAAAAGTGGTTGCCTGAGACACCCCAAGGATCTGGCTCTTTGCAGGTGGTTGAAGGTTATGCTAGGATTGTGGAGGGACCAGTGGTGTCGGAGCCCTGCCGAGTCATTGCCTGGCCGTGACCTGAGTCTGGCTGTGAAGGGACATCATGTTCTGAAGCTGCCTGTGTCTTAGTCCAGTGGTAACAAGAAACAGACACTTCAGCTTTAGGTGGATTAGAGTCACAATAGCAGCAATGATGAGGAGTTATCGGATGCAGGAGGTGACATTTAAGTCCAAGGCTGTCTGACACAAAACCTGTGCTCTCAGACACTCTGTCTTATTACTCTGTCCCAGAGTTCCGCAAGCAGGATCCACAACCGGAGGATAAAAGCCATTGCCCAGGACTGCCTCTGTTGATACCTGAGCTTCCTATGATAGCGAGCATCTGTCCACTCCTCACTTTGAAGCTTAGATTCTGGATGCCCAGTTCACTGGAGTCTTGGTTGCTGTGAGACCTCCAAGGTATCTTGAACTGAGCCAACTGCTCAAACCAAGGCACCTGAGAGGCAATGTCCACCTGTGGGGAAATGTTAGAAGGGTCTTTGGAAAGCTGAATGATTCAGAGGGCTTCAACGGGGTCTCCTCAGCTCTCCTATGTCTTGTCTCTCAGGAGACATCATGCTCCCCACACATAAAAGATCTTGAGGTACCCAGATCCTACCAAATCTGGCAGTGCGACCCCCGCCATCCTGTTCAAGTCTAGAGTTAAGGGGAACAGAAAGCATGCAAAATAGAAAATAGCAAATGTTTATTTGCAAGGCATTACAATGATCGCTTTCCATCATTGATCCCATCTACTGTCCATTGCAAGGGGTGGGTATTGTCATTGTCTATTTTACAGTCCAGGTCCAAAGCAATTGAGGGATTTACTCAAGCTCACACAGTTCACAGTGCATGGCAGAGCAGAGAAACCTTACAAAGTGACTAATTCCTTTGTTCTAATTCACACCCACGAAAAGGCCATCTTGGTACTCTGAACTCCATCATTCCACTTGGGCAGTCAGTAAGTAATCTACCCCAGGGGTGTGGGGGGATGGGAGACCTTAATTCTGACAAGGGCATTCCTGAGACCCTCCCATGGTTTTCTTTTCTCTTGGGATGTTTTATCTGCAATAGGACAACATATTTTATAAAAATAGATCATAGATAGATAGATAGATAGATAGATAGATAGATAAATGGATGATAGGTAGATAGATGGCAGATAGATAATAGACAGACAGATAGATAGATAGATGGATGGATAGGCAAATAGATAATAGATAGATAGATAGATAGATAGATAGATAGATAGATAGACAGATAGACAGATAGGCAGACAGATAGATGTACTGGATGAAATTTCAATAAACTCAGTCGTTTAGTTAAGAGACTGCTGTGCCTGCTGTTAATTTCTTAGTTTGGTAATTACAATGTAGCTTCCAAGATGGTGGCTTAAGGGAAGTCCGACAAGGGGTGTGTGAAAACACTGTTTTGCTGTGTGTATGTATATGCACATGTGGGTTTGAATGCACCTTGCACATATGTGTGTGGAGGCCAGAGATGGATGGCACTGTCTTCCTTGATGGTTTCCTACCTTACTTTTGAGACCTGGTCTCTTGCTGAACATGGAACAATTGAATGAGAACTATGGGTCCAGTTGGCTCTTGGACTGCAGACATATGCCACCAGGCCAGATTTTCCTCTGTGGGTCCTGGAGAGCTGAGCTCAGGCCCTCATACCTGTGCCTCAGGCATTTACTGAGTGGGCCCTCATCCCAGTCCCTTTGATATTTACCTACCTACCTACCTACCTATCTATCTATCTATCATCTATTTATCTGTCATCTGTCTACCTATCTATATTTTTATATATATCACATAATAGCACATATATCATAAATAATAGCACATATATAATATAGCTATATCACATGTTATATCTAAATACATATATTATATATATAATAAATACACACATATAAACAAATACATACTCTATTTAAATACATATATATTATGTATTTATGATAAACACACACATATATACGTTTAGAGTGATTTTAAATTTTAAAGTTCCCCACAGGCCTTCACAAGGAACCTTAACATCTTCCCGGGACGTCACTTCTTTTCACACCTCTAGCTGAAGGTGGACTTGCATCAGGGTAGACAGAAATCTGTCCTTGGGTTAGGAACAGGGCTCTCTTTCATCCTGCTTACTCTTCTCCCCTCAACAGAGGCATGTGCCCCTACCTGGTAGGTGAGATCTCTGACCTCCAGAGTATTGGACTGGCCACTGTAGGTGAAATATAGGCTGTTGTCACTTTCAGAGGAGAACAAGCTGTCCTGGAGACCCTGTTGGGAGACATGACAGGTGAGTGGTCCCTTCAGAGGCAGTGAGGACAGAGAAGACAGGGGACCGGACCTGAGTGATGCAAGCCCTAGCTGCTGGCAATGTGGTTGGGATCCCACACTGACAAGAGGTGGGATCAAGCGGGTGGTACCTCAGGGCTTGAGAAAAACAGGAATATCAATGGGGGTACAATTCCTTTTGGGAGATCCTGGGCTTCTCCTGGACAACTGCAGCCCTAGAGACCATTAGCCTTGGGCTGGGGCACCTGAATCCATGTAGATTAAGATGCAAACCACTCCAGAATCCAGAGGGAAGACCAGTGAGCTGGGAGCCACCGGCTAACCCCAGCCTTCTTTGACTTTGCTGCCCGCACCTGGCCTAATATCACACACTGCCAAACAGACACACTATGAGAAAAGAGACAGACACCAGCGAGTTGGCCCTGAGCATCTGAAGCTGACAGGGGGTTTTGTGACACAAAGCCCTTGGATATCCTTTGAATTACATTTCAGAGGAAGCCCCTACATTACCATCATTATTGCCCTTATCATCACAGTGGCTGTGCTGTTGTTATTGTTGAAGTGATGGTGTATTTAAATTTTCTGTGTGATCATGTGATACATGTGTTCAATGTGTGATGGTCAAATGGGGTGCTCAGCACCTCTATCTCCTTCGCTATTTATCATGTCTTCATGTTAGAAACCATCAAATTTTTCTCTTCTGGTCATCTATTTTGAATTTTTAAAAATTTATTATATTTTTTGTGTGTGAGTGTTTGCCTGTGTATATATATGTTCATTACATATGTGCCTGATACCCTCAGAGGTCAAAAAAGGTTATTGGGTCCTCTAGACTTGGAGTTATGGATGGTTATCAATCATTCTGTGTGCGTTGGGACCTGAACCTAGGTACTCTCTGCAAAAGCAGCAAGTCCTCTTAATGTCTGAGCCAACTCTTTAGCCCATTTTCTGATGTATGTATGTATATATATGTGTGTGTGTGTGTATACATATATATGTATACAATACCATTACACATTATGTGTGTATACACACACACACACACACACACACACACACACACACAAACCATGAATACTCCATGGTGCTGCAGAACACTAGAACTTGGTCTCCTATCTCATTTTAATGCCCACCCTCCCCTCGCCTGCCCCTTTCAGCACTAGATTCTATTCTCTGCAGGAGAGATCTAGAGGGATCACTTTTTGGTTTTTCTGTGTTGGGAAATCAAACCATGGCATCAAGAGCGCTTAGGCCAAACACTATAGGGACAGAGCCACACACCTCAGTCCCTAGGTTTTCTTGTTTTTAAGTCAATTCTCTTCTGGAGAAGTCTTAGTTGATTTACTTAGTTGAATTACTTCTGAAGAGGCTTCTGTGGACACGAAGTTTCCCTTGGCTTCAGGAGTGGACGCTGCTGAAGGAGGAGTGCTAGATATTTCGTGTCTGGTGTGATGGTTGTGAGCTCTCAAGTTACTGTGCTACTGTGTTGTGAGAGGTAATGATGATCCTGGGATTTACAGGGCGAAGGAGAAGTCGGGGCTACAATTAAACAGCGCCCAGCTCGCTACTCTGATTCACCCAAGCCCCCGGACCCCAGCCACCAAGGAGAGATTGGATTTCTAGGAGCCACACAGACAACTCAGCTTCCAGAAAAAAAAAAATCATGTCTGGCTTGTGGATGACTTCTGTTCCATTTTAAAATATTTTCCTTGGCATCCAGGAAGGATTTGTTAGACTCTTTCTGAGGTTTTGACAAATTCTCTGTATTTTTCAAATACTTAAATATCTATTCAGTTGACACTTTAATCAGTATGACTGTCAGAACATCATTTGAATTTGTGACAGGTGACACCCTAAGAAGTGAAAGCGGGTTTATTTGTAGGTAACCGGTGCGGCTCCTTCAGGGCTACAGTGTAATGCCTCCTCATATTAACTTCTGGTTAAATTCCTGAGTCAGAAGCCCAGAGAAGTGGGAAAACTCAGAGGTCATAAAAAGGGAGAAATGTGCAGAGGACTGTGCTTGACAGGAAGTTTCTGTCCCAAGGCATACGCCTGGCCCTCTATTGACACCTCTAAATATGATCTTGCCTGTCTCTACCGAAGCCCAAGCTTTCCTATCCCTGTTCCCAGATACCCAATGCCACAATTCCCTGCATAGACACCCTTCATCTTCTCTCTCCTCTCAGGCCATCTTTCTGATTATGCTGCTCAGAGGAGTCTGTAGGAGGACTGACTACAATGTGGGTGAAAAGAATGTCTGACCCCTGTCTGAGTTCCTTGTAGAGTGAGATGCTGGGTGGGCAGAAAAGGGGATGGGTATGGAATAGTTCCTCAAGAACTCAATTTTCTAAATTTACATGCAGAGGTGAGATGCTGGAAACAATTGGAGTGTTTTTAGCTTGATTGGACAGCTTTTAAGTATGCAGGCACCAGGAATGTCAATCTCATTGTTTTTATCCATTGGACTATCCTCATGGTTGTCAGTGGTTGTCAGGCCACCACAGGCACCTACAATAACAGGACCGATGAAAAGGCACTTAGAAGTGGCAGGACCTGGGCACACTTTTGGATATAGAATTCTGACAGTCCTTTGCCTCTTTAGCTGTAGTGGTAACTGAAGGGCAAAAGACTCTAAAAGGCACCACTGACTTTATATTCAGGAAGTGATCATCGACGTTCCAAGTGACAGAGGTAGTTATTTCCTCATGGATGGCTGCCTTACAGGGAATTCAGACAGCAGAGCTGGACTGTGACGGTAGAATTGCCTAGTGTGTGAATTAGTCAATCCCAGGAAACTCTGCCTCAGCCAGAACAGGGAACTGTGGCCTCCCTGTTGGATGTGGACATTTCATTCAGGTCTTTCTTTCTCTCTAGAAAAGTGGGCAGGATGTGGAAGCTGGGGGTGGGGCTTCAAAGCCCGCCCACAACCCCAGTCAGAGACCTTTCCTCTGGTTTGATGAGGAAGGAAGCCTGGGACCTCCACTTCCTAGCCACCTGGCTGCTGTCTGTTCATTTCAGCTCTCTACAGTTGATAAGATTGCATACATAAAATTCTGACGCTCCCATAAAAGTTATCCACTGTTTTCTTACTTCTGTGTCTCCACTACCGCTAAGACACTGGCCAACACTCCCTCAGAAAAACTGCACGTGGGAGTTTCTGTGATGGAATGTCATTTGGAAAACTACATCAACCCCAGTCACTCACAAGAACATTGAGGAAGTCACCTCAGAGGTCTCCGGCTCCTGAATCTGCTCTCTCAGCCCCTCAGCATTGTGGAGACAGGGCCCTGCTGCCCCATTTCCACTCTGCTTGAGGTGGTGAATTAGGACTATAACTCCTGAGGGAGACAAGAAAGGCCAGTTCCACTCTGCCCCCACCCCAGAGAAGCTGAAGTGACTCACCGAAGCATCCTGAAGTATAGCCTCATTCCACAGCCGGGTCTCCTCTGTGGCCTTCTCAGCCATGACCCTTGATGTTTGTGACCCTCTGGGTGGCTCCTGTGGACTTTTCCGGATACTGGCCAGGCCAGTGCTCTCTCTGCCTTTGTTCCTTTGAGCTGGGCCACCTGAGCCCTTCTATGTGCCAGACTCTCTCCCAGCATTCCTCTCTGACAAGCCCTCCTACAAACACACTGTGTGTTCTGCTTATTGCCAAGATAAGGACTCTCTGGCTAAAGGTACATCAGATAATGGAATTGGTGGCCAAATCGGTGTCCTGCTGTCTCATGTGAGTCTCTAGGGCTGGGCAAGATCAGACAGGGCACTCCCACTGACTCCTCAGTTGAAGCTACTCTGGAGAGGGACAGGTCACTAGAAAATTCCCTTGCATTTGTTTCCTGTTGGCCATGAGTGAATTGCCCTTTCTGAGTCCAGAAAGAGCTGGAGGACCTCACATTAATAGGAGTTCTCAGAGCTCCCTGGAGGAGGGCTCTCTCACTGGCTTGGAGACTCAGCACAGCTTAGCTGTCCTTCATGTCTCGTTCAGCGTCAGGTAAGTGTACCCAGCAGAAACTTGGGGTTCCTACCCTCTCTGCTGCCTTTTCCCACTAAGTACGTGGGTGAGTCTGGGGACTTTGGGCTGCCTGTTTAGCAGATCGGGGTGGAAATGAACAAGGCTGCCAAGAGGCAATGAGCAACAGTGAGTAGCACCTCCCCTGCCCATTTGCTTAGCATCAGTTTCTGTCGTTCATACCCCTTCCTTGGCCTGTCCACCGACCACCTGCCCGACATAGACAGAGAGGACTTTGAAGGTGGGGTGCTGAGGGCACAAGGTGGAATGAAGCCTGCTGAAGGAATGCAGGGCTTACCTTATGAATAACCGTGCAGGTTACCATCTGGCAGCCAGACAGAGAGACGCAGCAGTTATTGTGAGGCACATTCCTTGGGTCGTGGCCAACCGGCAGCCACTTCACCTCCAAGGACTTAGAGACCGAAATTGCCAAACTGTCCAGTAGTAACTAGAGTGTTGGGATGATGGGCTAGAGTTAGGTTTGGAGCTGGGAGACAGGGGTCTGGTCCCTTTCAGGACCCTACACTGTTCTTGCCCTTTTGGGATTTACTTTAAAGCAACCATGTCGGTCCCTGGTGGAACATCAGATCTTTCCGGCAGCGATGGGACAGGCAAATTCTCAAAGATGTCTCCTTGTACATGGAGAGTGGACAGATAATGTGCATCTTAGGCAGCTCAGGTAAGCAACTGGGGGGGGTGTCTACACTTCTAAGGAGGACTTTGGTTTGATTTAAGCATTATGTCGAAGAAATGAGTTTAAGTTTGTAGAGAGAAGGTCTGCATTTGGCATGGGGATAAAATCTAATGACATGTCTGTGAATGAGACCTGCCATCAAAGTTGAGAAAAGTCCTGGAGAGCAGAAAGTCCTGCCTAACAGGTAAGTGATTAGTTTGCTTGTTTGTTTGATTGAGGTGCTGGGAATCAAATCCAGAGCTCTGGGCATTCTAAGGAAGCCCTCTGTTCCCAAGCCCCAGCCCTGGCTCTGTTTTCAATTGGTATTCCCACTTCTGGAAAGTTCTTGTTGAGGTGTTCAGAAAGCGGAACTTAACTTCTATTCTGAATCCCACTGGTTTTTTTTTTTTTGTTTTTGTTTTTTTGTTTTTTTTTTCCCTATGATGGTCATCAGACAAACAGTTGAGACTAAAGAATTCATGTTAACATCAACTCTTTCAGTACATCATGGTTTGGTTTGGTTTTGAGCCTCGCTCTTAAGGAGATGGGCGTTGTAAATGGGGACCACGTGTGTGTACTGTCATTGTCTTCTCTTTTTCCCAGGGGAGAGTTTAATATTTGAATGTGACTTTCATGCTTGTTTATGTGTTGCATTAACAAGTCATTATCCTTGGAGGGATTTCCTCTCCAGACACTACAAAGCCTATAGCTAGCTGTAAATCCTTAGATTTCCAGCAGCTGGGGAGGGGGTACACTGGCCCAGAATAGTATGGGTTACTCTGCATATATCAATGTAAAGATTCTGACATATTAGCTTTATAAAATCCTCTTGCGTGAGCGGCTGCTTACAAATTGTTGGCATTTAATTCACTGTTCGCTGGTCCTGCTCTTTCCTAGAAATAGGTTGTGGCAAGTCCGTAGTGAAAGTCAGGTGTGGCACCCTTGAATATAGCTGAGTGTGTCACTCACAGCTCTGACACACAAGCTTGGCCCCTATTGTGGAAATGATAAGAAATCTCCTGGGTAGGTCATGGGAGTGCAAGCCTCTGAGGACATTGATGTGGATCTTGCAGTGTCCATGTTCACTCTCACCAGACAAAGCTGAAGTAGAGAAGGCCTGAACCTGAACCCCTCCAGCCTCCCAGTTTATCATGCAATGGCTCGCATGTCATCTCACAATGGTGCCATTTACTATGCGCTGTAGCCAAAATCTGTCCACGGAGCTGAACAGATGAGGCTACCCTGTTTTGAATTCTAAGTCTCCAAGACTGTGGACGCCCCCCCCCACTTTCTATAAAGCACCAAGCCTCAGGTGTCCAGGCTCAGGCATTTTCCAATAGCAAGACAGAATGGATTATTTTAATCTATCCTGAGTCCATGGGCGTTCATGTAAGCACGGCTGTGTGACAATAGATTAAATGAAATAACATGAAGAAGATTAAGTGAAAACAAATTCACTGACTGTCTTTTTTTTTTTTTTTTTTTTTTTTTTTTTTTTTTTTTTTTTTTATAAACACTTTTTATTTATTTATTTATTTGCCTTGGTGTTTGCCTGGAACTGGAACTACAGACAGTTGTTAGCTGCCATGTGGGTGCTGGGAATTGAACACGGGTCCTCTGGAAGAGCAGACGGTGCTCTTAACCGCTGAGCCATCTCTCCAGCCCCCGACTGTCTTAATCTAATTGAGTTACTATAAGAAAATATCATATACTGGGTAACTTATGTGTATTCTTCACACTTCAAGAGACTGACACTCAAGGGTCTGAGAGACTTGATATGTGGTGAGGGCTGTGGTATTAGCTGTTTGTCACTGTAGGCAAAATAACTGGCAGAAATGATTTAAAGGAGAAGAGATTTATTTGGTTCATGGTTTCTGAGGGTTCGGTCTATCATGGTGAGAGTCATAGGAGAGAAGCTTATGTCATGATGAACTGGGAGCAGAGAGAGGAGACAGGAAAGGCCCAGGACAAGATATACCCAAGGCACTAGTCTCTACTTTCTAGAAGTTTCCAGAATCTCCCCCAAGGCACTGCCAACTTGAGATAGACAAGAAGCATTTTGTATTCAAGCCACAATAGCTGACTTCTTCAGAAGCCGTTATTTTCTGGCTCTACTCACATAATGGAAGGGTTATGCAATCTCTCTTGAGTCTTTTATATCTTAATTAGCTAAGTGATTAAATTGCTTTGTGTATGTATGTGCAGGCGCATGTGTTTATAAAGGCCAGAAACCAACCTTGTGTGTCTTCTATCTTGAGTATGTATTTTGCTAATAGGTAGGTTTTTGTTTTGTTGAAACAGGTCCTGGCTGGCCTAGAACTTGCTATGTGTACCAGGCTGCTCTCAAACTCCCAGAGATCTGCCTGCCTCAGCTCCCAGAGTGCTGAGACTAAAGTTATGGGCTACCATGCCTGGCTCCCCATATTGTTTTCTGAGACAAGGTTTCTCACTTCTATCTGGAACTTTACTGATGCCTCGAGGTTGACTGGCAAGTCAGCGAGCCCCAGGGATCCTCATATGGCAGGATTACAAGCTGGCCTCGCCATGTTGACTTGCTTACACTCAAATCTTCGTGCATGCATAGTGAGCAGTTTTCCAACTGACCCATCTTCCTGACCCTCAACCTCTTTTCTAAGCACACTGACTCGGTTCAGCTTCCAATACAGTTCCTAATACCTCTCTCTTCAGTCACCTGGAGGCTTGTGTGCGACTAAGAATCCATCTCCGGAGTGGCTGCATCCTTCTTTGCAGATTAAGTTAGTGACAAGGAGAGAAAGAAGGCTGGGGTAGAACTCGGAAGGTCTTTGTGTGGGGCTGAGAAGCAGCAGCCTTGTTAGTGGCTGCAAACCACTGTAGGGACAGACGGACAGGATGAGCGGCTTGGCAAACACCACTGAGGGTCCAGGCACAGCACGTGAGGTCTTTAAGGAAACCCCGAACAGGAAGGGCAGGGATCATGTCTGGAAAGTCAGGGCACAACCCCCCTGACTCTGCCTTCTTCTTTTCTTCTCTTTATTCTCCTCCTTTCTCCTGCTGCAGGAGATTGAACCAAACGCTCTACAACTGAGCCACTCCCCTAGCCCAAGGTTCATTTTTTTCTTTTAATACAACAAAATGGTTTTATTCCTACCCTTTAGTTTCAGACAGTTTACAAATACCCCGACTGTGATAATAAGGCTTTGCAACTAGCGAAGTTGTTGAGCTAACACCCACAAATGCAGGTGGGAGACAACTGGTAAGTTTCTCCACACAAACTATTCTTTTAATGTCATAAAAAAGACAATTGCAAACAGACTCCACAATACCCACGGGCAGAAAGGCAACTGAGTGTGTCTCGTGAACACTGAAGTGTAATAAACAGCTTATTATCAACATTTACAGGATTTGTATGAAAACGATGACATCTGAAAACATTCACTTGAAAGGATATGATCATTTTCCTTTCTTTTCTGTGCTACCGGAACATGCATGCTAATCCAGAGTTTGGTTAGACATGCTATAGGACAGATCGTGACTGCCATAGGAACTTAACTTTGGACTGCTTAGGGTAAGAACACTTCCACAAGGCTCTTGAATAGAATATCTTTTATCTGGTCCTGTGTGAGCTCCTCTAGCCTGGCAGAATACCCTTGCTCTCTTGGGTAATTCAGTGCCTCCTGCCTCTGTTCTTAACAGTCTGATTAGCAGCCTTGGGTGGGAAAGGCACAGAAATGTCTGTCTTGTCTCCAGGGGTTCTGGGATCCAGGCTAGTTTGTGTGTGATGTGACCTTGGGACAAGAAAAAAAGGAAACATGTTCCTCTGTTACCTCAAGTACCAGGTTAGAACTCTGCAGGGATGGATGTTCTTGGTAGCCACCGGCTAGCTATGGCCAAGGCTCTTGGTGTGGCCTGAGGTCAGTTTGCTTTCCCCAAAGGCCTCTAAGCTCTAACATTCTTGGGAACTTCTTAAAAAGCAGAGTCACATTCATTAGGTCTGAGAATCTACAATTCGGGGTCTCAGAGGCTCTGGCAATGTCATCTAGATTCAGGTAGCACTGGGCAGTCCTAAGGGATCACAAAAAGAAATTTAGAAGCTGGACAGATGGCTCAGCAGTTAAGAGCACTGACTGCTCTTCTAGAGGACCAGGGTTCAATTCCCAGCACTCATATGGCAGCTCACAACTGTCTGTAGTTTCAGTTCCCAAGTCAAGGCAAATAAATAAAGTTAAAAAAAATTTTTAGGTACCAGAGGCCAAATGTTCCACCAGCCCTCCCTGGCTTTCCTATTCTGAACCTGGGTTTTTCTCTCCCCCTTTCTCTTTGTTTTTTTTTTTGACACAGACTTTCTCTGTGTAGCCCTGGCTGTTCTGGAATTTACTCTGTAGACCAGGCTGGCATTGAACTCAAAGATCCACTTGCCTTTGGTTTCCTAATGCTGGGATTAAAGGCCACCAAGGCCAGGACTATTTTTTTTTTTAACCTGTATTTTTCTTACCCCGATTTTCCCACTACATTTATTTATGCATGTGTGTGTATGTACGAGCGAATGCATGCCATGGAAATCAGAGAACAAGTTTAGTAATTTGGTCTCTCCATCCACCTCTGGGACTGAACTCAAATCCTCCGGCTTGGCTACACGTCTCTTTACTGGCATCTTGTATGAAGAGCAAATACAAAACATCTTCAGACCCAGATTCCAATCCTACCAATGGCGAGAGAGCTATTTCTTGTCATCAAAACCGTAAGACAGACACTTCTGGTGTCTGTCCTTGGTTCTAGGCTTATCCCCCTTCAGTCAGGGGACAAACGGGAGAGATTTATTCAGATGCTAGGATTTTCACCCAGGGCTCCAAGGAAAGACCCAACCAGGGTTCCATTGAGGCAGAGTCTGGAGAAGTGTCCCCATCCTCATGCAGAGGCTCCTCCAGGGCCTTCTCTTTTCGCCCCCAGGCTCGGGGAAAACCACGCTGCTGGATGCCATCTCCGGGAGACTGAGGCGCACAGGGACCCTGGAAGGGGAGGTGTTTGTGAACGGCCGTGGGCTGCACAGGGACCAGTTCCAAGACTGCTTCTCTTACGTCCTGCAGGTGGGCGCGTCCCCTGCTCCAGCCTGCCCCACCCCGGACCCCGCCCCCGCCCCCAGGGCTCCGACGACCCTGATGTCCCCCTTTCCTGCAGAGCGATGTCTTTCTGAGCAGCCTCACTGTGCGCGAGACGCTGCACTACACGGCGATGCTGGCCCTTCGCCGTAGCTCTTCGGACTTCTACAACAAGAAGGTACGCCAAAAGAAAGTGAAAGTCCCACTTCCCAGGGGACAAGGTCCTGTGTCTCAGAAGCTCCTCCCCCTTGCCACCTCCTGGCCCGCCCACATGAACTGTTTGAACACCCAAAATGTGACCAGTCCAACCTAAATCTGGTTTGTTATGTGGTCCCTGGTTCTATCCTTCCTTCCAGTGGCTTCAGGGGATCGAATTCAGGTGGACAGGAGGTAACAAGTGCCCTTCCCCACTGAGCTATCTCATCTTGAAGGAGCCTCATGAAAAGTAGACTAGGGGCTGGAGAGATGGCTCAGTGGTTAAGAGCACCGTCTGCTCTTCCAGAGGACCCGGGTTCGATTCCCAGCACCCACATGGCAGCTCACAACTGTCTGTAATTCCAGTTCCAGGCAAACACCAAGGCAAATAAATAAATAAAAGTGGTTTAAAAAAAAAAAGTAGACTAAATTTCCTCCAGGAAGAAAGAAACGATGGGGTCATCATTGCTCTTTCCAGGTTCCAGTGTGTTTTGTTAATTGTAGCCAGTTTTGAAAGTAGCTGTAAACAAACCCATCTTGGCCTTAGTTGGAAATATTGCTTAGTTTTGTCTGGACTGTGAAGGTCTAGAAAACCGCCATCTCCTCCATATCGAGAGGCTTCCTAGGAAATAGGCTTATTATCACGCCTCTGGACAGAAAACAGGCTGCTTCATTTGAAAATCTTGGAGAACTCTGGGTAGTGGTTTTTAACTCTAGAGGAACCCACTCCTCACAGAGTGATTCCCCCATCTGTCTTTTTCCTACGGCTATTATGTGGGTTTTTCTAGGGTATTCTCTGGTCTTGCCTCTGGCTGGCACTCAACAGGCTTGTTCCAATACACTGCTGTCCAATAACGAGCAGGGGCAGGGGCTTTATGTTCACCCTGATACTGACGCATCATTCATGCCTTCTAACTCCTCCATACTTCGTGATGTGCTCTGCAGTCTGAAAAAGAAACCTGTATTCTCCTGGAAAATAGGTGTGCAAAAAACATGTTCACGTGGCTTGGTAATTCCAACCAGTGACAGAGGAAGAAACAAGCCACACACACCCCTGCAGCTCACTCTCTCTGCTTGCTTTAGTGCTTTTTAAATTATTATTAATCTATTATTTTACAGTTGGGCCACAGCCTCTTCCCCACCCCTACCTCCCAATTCCCCTTTTCCATTCAGGGAAGGGCAGGTCTCCTATTACTTTATTATTTTTTAAAATCAAAATCTCACATAAAGTTTTTTAAGAAGGGAGCTGGAGAGATGGCTCTGTGGTTAAGTGGGTAAATGCACTGGCTGCTCTTCCAGAGGACCAGGGTTCGATTCATAGCACCCACATGTCAAGCAAAGCTCAATTCTAGGACCCTTCCACCTGATTCCAAGAGGAGACTTTCCCCTGAAATGAAGTCATACTAACTTACTAATACACCTTTACGTCATTTCCCCTTTGCATCTTCTGTAGGCTGGGGATCCATTTACACTGGGGACTTCCTCTTCTCCTCCGGACCCCTCTCTAAATGTCCATCTCTTTCTTTTCATGCAGTTGTATTGTGGTTATTTTTGAGCAATGTGCTTGTTTCTTTCTTTTTTCATGTTGACAGGGGCACAATCTCATTACAGAAAGCTGAGAACAGATTCCCCTCTCTGTTGTTCCAGTCTTCCTCTATTCTCTCCCAACCCCCTGGATGGATCAAGAAAGGAGAACCATGGAAAAAGGGATTTTCCGAAGGTCTCTGGGGGCTGCAATAAGCTCAGGAAGGGAAGAGGGAGACAGGTCAACCTTCTTAGAAAGTCAACAGGGGCTGTTTCAGATGTTTTTGGTGTGGAAAGTTGAGATGAAGGAGATGGAGCTTCAAGGAGCCCCAGGGTGTGAGCAGAATAAAAAAGATTGTCGGGGGAATTATAGCAACATAAAAAGGAAGCTGTGGATTGCATGTTAGGTGCCCTTTGAATTTCCTCGAAGAGATCTGAGTAGAGATTGGAATGGTTTTTAATTACTTTTAGAAGTTGGATTATATTCCTTTGATGTAAAACCATACCTGTGATTGGTCACTTAACCCTCCAGGGCTTATTAGGGTTACCAAGAAGAGATAAGGATTATTTCAAACCAAATTGGATTTTTTTTAAAGCACAGAAAATATTTATGATAATAAAATCTCAAAACCCAAACACTTAACATAATCCATATCATAATTATGCCTTTGTGATGCAAGAATAAACATATTGTTGCTCTGAAACTTTAAAACATTTATTTAAATCTGATCTATGTATTATACACTAAACCAAGATGAATTTTACTGTAATGGACTTTTCTCCCTAGGGTACCATGAGTCTGAAAGTGGCCCTTGCCCTCTATGGAAGTGTTATCTCTCCAGGGCCATCACCTGCCCATAAACTGAACTATCAGCCATAGTTACAGGTGGCAGCCCTGGAGTTTTGTGTGTCTTATAGGTAGAGGCAGTTATGGAAGAGCTGAGTCTGAGCCATGTGGCAGACCGAATGATTGGCAACTATAATTTCGGGGGAATTTCCAGTGGCGAACGGCGCCGAGTCTCCATCGCGGCCCAACTCCTTCAGGACCCTAGTAAGTGGGACACAGATCCCCTACCAGATGCTACCAGGGTATCCTGCATGTGCTTGAAGTGTCTACATATCTTTTAGGTGTTTGAGGCCCCTTCTTCACAATCTCCAGTGAGAAATGGTTTGTGTAGGATAGAAATCTCTGAGGTTTCGCAAACCAGAGTCCCCAATATTGGGAAGTGCTATAGAGTTCATTTCCTGGTGAGAGCCTCTCTTTTGGGGAGTATGTCCTCAACTTACCACAGTTCAACCTCACTGGGAAGTGAAAGTGATACACGCTCAACAGTACTTTGCATTTTGATCTTTTCTCAGACTAATGAGCAATGGTAGCATCCTCTCTCATGATGCTTGGTCAGCAGCAATGAGCCATACTCCTGGTTGGCCATGAGGGGAAATACCTGACCCTACAATGTGCTGTGTTACCAAGCTGTGATGCTCAGTAGGTCAGGTGTATTAAATGCTTCTTCAGCTTATACCATGTTTTCACTTACCCATGGGGTTATGGGGCTACTATGACATGGCCCATTTGCACGGACCATCTCCTAAGAGTATCCTGTTTGTATATCTGTGTGCCAGAACTTTCCATGACTATGAGGCCTGCCATGTCCTCCCTAACTTATGAGGGCAACTCCATTATGCCCTGTAAGGAAGACCAGTGAGTTTTGGTATGACTAAAATTGTTTATGAGTTGGCACAGTGTATATACCATGGGAAGGCTACCAAGTGAGGTCACAAGTCCCCTGCCTCCTTCTACCTGGTTTGGTTATTCTCCCAACTTGACAAATCTAGGAGAGGGCATTTTGCACCTGGACTCTGTTCACCACGTTGTACATCAAGCCTGCCTCTTCTAATGGCACATGGTCATGAGATATCAAGAAATCCTTGTTGGGTAGACAATAATAGCTAGTTGAAATTCTAAAGAACCTGACTAATGCCTGTTCATCCACCCCCATCTCAGACCTTGTTCCAGTCTTCTGCTGTGCAAAGACCTCATTAGTACTGGAAAGTGTCCTGAGAGAAAACAAGGTCACTGACAGCTAATCTATTTAGACTCTCCAAAGGCTTCCTGCTAGCCCTGTACTCTATGGGTGACCCCGCCCCCCATGGAGCCCAAGTAGTCTGGGTACAAAGAGGCCTGATCTGGTCACCCTCCTTCCTGTCTCCAAGTGTGCTCCAGAGCTGAGAGCTGGGCCCTCCCTGGTCAGCTTCTATCTCCTGGGCTCAGACTGAAAGCCAGTTTCTCTGCAGCTACTTCTTGCCACACAGTTTGGTGGGGGATTGACAGTTCACTGAAGGTCAGAATACTGAGTTTTAAGCACAGAGCATGGGAAGTGGTTCAGACACCTGATCCTTCTTTGCTGGCAGAGGTCATGTTGTTTGATGAGCCAACCACAGGACTGGACTGCATGACTGCAAATCAGATTGTCACCCTCCTAGCTGAGTTGGCCCGAAGGAACCGCATTGTGATCGTCACCATCCACCAGCCTCGCTCTGAGCTCTTCCAAGTAAGGGGATGACATTTTTTATACTACTCAACTCAAGTGTATGCTGTCTTGAACCACAAATGACAGGGCAGGGTAAGAAGCACACACCTGGAACCATACAGCAATACCCATCATGCACAGAGGTAACCCAGGCAGGGAAGCAGAGGGGTGTCCTCCCTTGTCTCCAATGGACACCCCCACCTCTCTATACTCCCCACTCTATCCTGCTACCTCTCTATCATCCTCACCCCTTTATCTCCACCCCCACCCCACCCCCTGAACACACACTCACACACACACACACACACACACACACACACACACACACACAAATACTGATGCATGGTCCAGGTAACAGAGGATTAACTGACTGCTTGGAAATGTATTTCCCATAAGGCCATGGTTATCTGAGCACACACTCACAGCACCTGTTGTCCAATCAGCACTTCGACAAAATCTCCATCCTGACGTATGGAGAGCTGGTGTTCTGTGGCACGCCGGAGGAGATGCTTGATTTCTTCAATAGCTGCGGTTACCCTTGTCCTCAACATTCCAACCCGTTCGACTTCTACAGTAAGTGTTTTTGTTGTTGTTATTTATTGCTTTTGTTTTTTAATCTTTGGCATTAGAGCTGTTTAAAAATCTTTTTTCAGGTTTTATTATTTATATATTTCTGTGTGTGTGTGCGCTATGGTCTATATGTGGAGGTCAGAGGATAGCCCTGAAGGAGCCAGTGCTCTCCTTCCCCGTTGTGGGTTTTAGAGATCAAAGTCAGATCTTTAGTTTTGTCCGCAAGCGCCTTTCCCCGCTGAGCCTTCTTGCCAGCCCTGAACCTTCCTTATCTTTGATTTCCAAGATACTGGCTCTTCCAGTTTTGGGGGGTTTGTTGTTGTTTGTCTTCTTCTTCTTCTTCTTCTTCATCTTCCTCCTCCTCCCCCATCCTTCTCCTCCTTTTCTTCTCCTCCTCCTCCTCTTCTTCTTCTTTTCAAGAAGTTAATTTGGCAGGTCAATTAACTTGCCTGCAGTGACTTACCAGAGAACAAAATGAGGCTTCTCTCTCAGACTCTGTCAGAATTGAGTTTCTGAATCTCCCAGGCAGTTGTTATGAGATTCTCATGGACTCTCTGCGTAGCTGTAGATATTTTAATGCAGCAGATGGTCTTTAAGGTAGGATCTTCTCTGCTGGGATAGGCTGGGACAATTCATGAGTCAGGAATCGTGATCCATCCCGAGAGTGAGTGTAAGCATGTGTGTGTGTGTGTGTGTGTGTGTATGTGTGTGTGTGTGTGCGTGCGAGCAGGTCATGACGTCTGTTGCAAACTTTTAGTGGACTTGACGTCAGTGGATACCCAGAGCAAAGAGCGAGAACTAGAAACCTACAAACGAGTCCAGATGATCGAATCTGCCTTCAAAAAATCAGCAATCTATCACAAAATGCTGGAGAATATTGAAAGAACGAAACACCTGAAAACATTACCCATGATTCCTTTCAAAACAAAAGATCCTCCCGGAATGTTCTGTAAGCTGGGTGTTCTCTTGAGGTAAGAACCTTGGAAATACAGCCAAGGCCCATTTTAGGTCTTTACAGACATTTACCAATAATGAAATAAAAGGGATTAAAACTGGCTCATTTGGTTTTCAGGAGAGTAACAAGAAACTTAATGAGAAACAAGCAGGCGGTGGTTATGCGTCTTGTTCAGAATCTGATCATGGGTCTGTTTCTCATTTTCTACCTTGTCGGGCTCCAGAATGACATACTAAAGGGTGCTATCCAGGACCGTGTGGGTCTGCTGTATCAGCTCGTAGGCTCTACCCCATACACCGGCATGCTCAATGCTGTGAATCTGTGTAAGTGTCTATATGTGGGAGGTACGTCCCCCTACCCCAAATCTACTTGTTCCAGCTGTTACCTTCCAAAATCTCACCATTAAGCTGGATCCTGTTTTGGGAGAACCAGAACCCAATTTTAAACCCAGCGGGGACACAGAAGTAGCCATGGACTGACTACCCAGTGTCGCAGTTTGCCTCAGAAAAATAGACTTGGAGGAATTTCCAAAATGTAGTACCAATTGCAGGAAAATGGAGCTTAGGGAAGCTAGATCTAGATGGGCATGAGCAAAGATGAGTCTTTATCAGGCTTTTCTGGCCCCTGGAAAGCAATGTTGAGTGTGGGCTGCTGTGGGAACCAGTATCCTGCACAGGAGGACACAGAGCCTCGGGTCACTCACATGCCCTTTTTATGTGCTTTATTACTGAAAAGAGAGTGAAGTGTGAAGTATTTGCTACCACACTGCTACCTCGCCCCCTAGTGTGTAGAATTTTGAGGTGGGAAGATTTATTGTCCCATGATTATGGAACCTGCCCGGCTGCCTTCTTGATCCAGCCCCAATAGACCTCAAGTACAGCTTGGGTAAACCCTTCCTCCTTCAGTGGTGTGGGCACTGACTGTTTTTGAAACATGACTTCTATGCTAGTTCCCACGCTGAGAGCTGTCAGTGACCAGGAAAGTCAGGATGGCCTGTACCGGAAGTGGCAGATGCTGCTGGCCTACGTACTGCATGCGCTTCCCTTCAGCATCATGGCCACCATGATCTTCAGCGGTGTGTGTTACTGGTAAGGCAGTGTTCGGGGATGCTGAGTTTGCCTGGGCCAGCCTCACTGTGGAGGGATGGTGGGACACATGGAAAGAGGGCAAACCTCTCCGTCCATGTCTATTGCAATAACCTGACTTTCAGGGTATGTGTTTGATTACAAATAACCCCGCTGGGGGCTGCACGGGACCCAAGAGCTGGCCAGTAAGACTATGTCAGGGAACAGCATGCTGCATGCTCTGAGGGTCTGGGCTAGAGAGGCGTACTCACAAGGAGCTGGGACCCAGGTGCAGGACCCAGGGGGCCCTCCCAGGCTGCAGCAGCCCGATCAGCCTGAAGTTTTGCTGATGGACCTGGACGTCTCAGTTTGGTGCATTGACAGGGTTTGAGGAAGCAGAGTGGCTACAGGAAGAAGCCATTGGGAACCACATCACTTCTGTGAGTTTTGACCGACCGCCTTTAACTTTCTTAGAACTTTATAAAGATAAACTCAAGGTTGGGGCCTGGAGACATGGCTCAGAGGTTAAGAGCACTGGCTGCTGTTTCAGAGGACCTGAGTTCAGTTCCCAGCAACATGGTGACTCACAGCCATCTATAACGAGATCTGGCGCCCTCTTCTGAACACTGAATACATAATAAATAAATCCTTAACAAAAGATAAACTCAAGATAAACTGAAAACATACAGGATTGACACACTGACTTTGTTGTCATGAGAAGGCCGATGGTCCCCACGTGTCTCTGCCATGTCTCTTCCTCATGTGGCTCTGCCACAGGAAGACACAGAGGACACCAGTCAGCTTGTTCTGACTCCAAGTGTTAAGGCCCTCAGCTGTGCCAGGAGAGGACTTGCGGGTCTCAAGACCCTGTCCCTCTTCACCGACTGGATTCTCTGCAGATGCTTCTAATTGCAACCACCAAAATGCCCATGACAAACAATAAGAATTGTTTTTATGAACTACATGATGCATAAGTGCAAAATAACCAAGGGCATGTTGGTATACACTCCAGAATGAAGAGTTTGCAGGTCTTGGTTTATGCTGAATTTAAATTTTTATTTATTTATTTTTATTTTTGAGACTTAATAATTTTGAGTAATAATTTCTCTGTGTAACAGTCCTGGCTGTCCTGGAACTCACTTCATAGACCAGGCTAGTCTTGAACTCACAGAGATGCACCTGCCTCTGGCTCCTAAGTGGTGGGATTAAAGGCATGCACTGCCATCAGCTCTTAGGAAACATTTTTACCCACAGAGGTAAGGCTGCTTGCCCTCTGTCGGTGTTAGGGTGAACTTCCAACAGAGGGTCATGGGAACCACACAGCTCTCCTGCTATCCCTGATGGTGTCCCCTTTTCTCTGAGCTTGGAAACCATCTGACTGGTGCTGCAAACCACAGGCCTGTCTCACTCAGGACAAAGAATTCAGAGTAAAACATTTCCTTCATGTCCTGTGAGCAAATTTTAAAATGGGATTATTTTTGGGTAAAACAAGGTTGAGTGTAAACTGAAGGCTCTGTTTATTTAGACTCTTTCTATTCAACATGGCCATGGACCAATGATGGCTGGTTTATTTTATATGCGGAATCCCAGGCTCAGCCCTACTGAATTAGGTCACAAGATCCCCATGTTGATTGACATGCTCTTTTAAAACTTACAAACCGAAAACTTGATGCTAATTTAGACATTGACTTTGAGAAAGAACTGGTTCATCAAGACTTGAGAAAACTAGGTGCTTTTAAATGATTTGGAGCCCAAGCATGCACGTCATGACTATTTTTCAGACATAAAAATACAGAATTATTTCTTGTAGATGCAAAGCTGTTAATCACACAGAAAGTGCCTCCATGGAGTAACAGAAAGAGCTGCAGGCTGCCCAGTGTGTCAAGCACAGTACTGGATGCCACAGGGGATTCACTGAAAAGTACACTCAAGGATCCTTTCCTGGAGCTCACAATTGTGAAATCTAGATACCTCAGACATTCTAGAATGCACAGCCCTTTCCCAGTATGCTCCACCTGAACTCATTCAATTGCAGAGTATGACTTGAACCAACCTTGGGTCTCGAT
>PVIH01003843.1:136626-151946 GCA_004025045.1 Sigmodon hispidus
GCTCTGGGCAGCGCCGTGGGTGAGCCCTTAGCATCAGGGTAGGAATGGCAGGAAGAACACAGTTATTTATGAAGAGACCCGGGAGAGCTTAACAGCTCTGCCAGCCTGTGTGACTGTTGTCTAAGCAATTTAATAGTTTACCATGGGAGTTAAAGAAGTTATAACGGGAAAGTCATGCTGCGGTGAAGTCAATGGAAATAGCTGTGGTGATAAGTGGGCTCAAATGTTGGCTTTGTTCCAAAGAGGGCTGATAAAGGGGGATGGGGCTTACCCTGCTAATTTCACCCTCACACTAACCAGCAAGGATTTATCCACAGGAGGCGAGTATGGTCTTTTATTTAAATGATAGTGGTTGGAGAGAAAACTAAAGACCTGTGTTTTTCTAGGACTCTGGGCTTGTATCCTGAGGCTGCCAGATTTGGGTACTTCTCTGCTGTTGTCTTGGCTCCCCATTTAATTGGAGAACTTCTAACCCTTGTGATACTTGGAATGGTCCAAAACCCCAATATTGTCAACAGTATAGTGGCCCTGCTGAGCATTTCTGGACTGCTTATTGGATCTGGATTTATCAGGTAAGAAGAAATGATTCAAAAGGTTTAGTCTGGAATGATTTGTGGTCAAGGATCACCTAATAATGACTGCTATAAAGCAAACCCAGGGAGCTGAGTGATGCGGATCACCTTGTAATCTGGGCTGTTTCTACTGCCTGCCAGCCATTATTGCTTTAGACCTTGAACTGTTCACTGTTTGTTAGAACGATGTCTTTTTATTGGACGTAAGACACAACAAAGTAAGCATATTATTGATGTGATTTATATGTAGCAAGCTAATAAAAAAAGAGAAGGAAACCAATCTAGAGTCTCTAAGAAAACTCCCAGCCCAATTTATAGCCAGCATGCACATTAGCTCATATCTAACTGGTTTAAGTGAGGCTTTATTCCAGCTCTCAATTCTCATTTTAAAATATATTTATTTTTATATTATGTATGCACGTATGTATGTGTACCATGTATGTGTTGGTGCCTATAGAGGCCAGAAGAGGGCATAGGGTCCCCTGAATCTAGAGTTACAGATGGTTGTGAGCCACTATGTGGGTAGTGGGAACTGAATCCAGGTCCTCTACAATAGCAGTCAAGAGTTCCTAACTGCTAAGCCATTTCTTTAGAACCCCGACTCTGATAAAGTAGGAATGGGGCTGCCCTGCCAACTCCACCCTCTCACTAACCAGCAAGGATTTATTCATAGGAGACAAGCACGGTACTCTAGAATTAACATCAGAGAAGGAAAAAGCCAACAGTATAAAGTACTATTCAAAAAAGAATAAAGATAAGTGGACATGTGCCAAACGTTAACAGTATCTATGGGTGATATTTAATTCTCATCATATTGTATTTTATATTTTTTTCATATATCATTTTGTAACCAAGAACACAAACCCATGCAACACATATACTATTTACAATTAGTAGCAAAAAGAGAAAAAAAATTAAAGGGCAAAATCTGTCCAGACGACACTACATGTGGGACCCAGTAAATAACCTGCAACCCTAAGGGAATGTGAGCATGGCTTCGTGAGGTGGCTAGGTGGGAAACAATGCTTCCTCTGAAACCATGATGATCTGAGGTTGGGTTCCCAGCATGTAGGGTAGGGTATGGAGGAATCAGCCTACCCTGGAAATCACAACCTTCAGGTTAGTGGGAGACCCTGTCTCATAGGAATAGAATGGAGAGAAACAAAGAAAAACACATGACATCTTCTTCTGGTCTCTCAGTGTGTGCTGGAGGTGGGATGAGGGCACACACACACACACACACACACACACACACACACACACACACACACATACAGCTTCCACATACAACAAAATCAAGGAAGAAACAGCAAAAAAAAAGTGAGCATCTCTTTAGATGTAATTCCATTTTTGTGAGAGTTGGAATAACTTGTTTCCAAGTAAGAAAGTTAGGCTTGGGCTTGGCTGTTTGGGGCCCACCCCTGGGAAGATGCTCACAGTGTGCATGCTTCCTGGAGAGGCCTGGCCCTGGACCAGAAGCTTCCTCTGCTGAGTAGCTGCCATTTGAGGGTGAACAAGTCACTTTTTTTTTCCTATCAAAATTGTTTTCCTCAGTTATAAAATCTTGAGCTAAGAAGATACCTCTTCAGATCATGGGGTAAAGGAGACAGCCAGCCTGAGTGCTATTAGCTGTCCATACTAGACTATATATGGGTGAGTTACTGCTGGGCAAAGAGAGCAAGCCATATCCCCATCCATAAAGCATGGCCTCCTATTACACGCTATTTGTCTCAGCTGCTGAAGTGGGTTGGTAATATCTCTGAAAACTGTCCAAGTCAGCTGAAAGGTTGAGAATCAGTCCATCAAGGTAGAGCTAAGGGTGAGCAGCATCTCCTCTTTCATATGGTCAGATCTCTAGAATGCTAGTCAGTCTGGTGTCATTTTACATACTTGGTTTGGGGGAAAAGGAGGTGACCACTCTTTAAAGGGATATCATGGCCATCACTGGCAAATGCTCTCATGTTCTTGGCAAAACCTCCACATAGCAAGGCTGCACAGACAGGCATGTGTCAATAGGTAGCACATGGTTCCTCCCTCTTGAAAGCAATCCAATATTTCGGTGACAGATTCTTGTTCTCTTTGTCTCCCCTGTCACCTGGACAGAGCCTGCGTTCTGGCCCCAGGGCTGAAGGAGATACTTCACACACACACACACACACACACACACAAACACACACACACACACACCATTAATGGTCATCTTGCATTGCATCTTTTCTCTGTATTTATGACTGCCAGTCTTCTTGAGAGCAGCTACACGTCCCGTTTATCACTACAGTCTTTGTCTGTGGCCAGCCCATGACCTAGAGCCAAGCAAATTTGTAAAAATCACTTGTTGGATTGAGTAGATAAATGAATGACTTTCCTTGGGCTGCCACATAGGGCTCGGGGACTGGCAGCATTGGTTTCCTTTCTGATACCAAATATAAGTGCAGGTAGAGCATATGTCTCGTGTTTAGCCTGGCGCACAGGGAGAAATGAAGGCACACACTTCTGATCTCAAAGCAGCAGCATGCAGCAGGGTAGCCCTCCTCCAATGGGCATCACTTGTTCAAGCCTTCAACATCTCATACTTGAGCTTTTTTTTTTTTTTTTTAAATCACCAGCTGCTTCCCCTGTTTTGCTGGTCTCCCCTTATTCTGGTCCATCCTACTTGTTGGCAAGACATTGATTTCCTTAAGACAGTATTTCAACTTGATCTTTTCCGTGGTTACTCAATGTCAACACATTTCAAGACCCTGAAACTACTGTTTCTGATGTCATTCCAAGCTCCTTTTCTCTGCTCGTCCTCCCGTCCTCAGTTCTAGCTTGGAGAACTGATCAGCCCTGGCAGTGGGCCCGGCAGGCCCATGCTTAGGCTATTTCTGCCCCAGTAAGTGGCCTGTCTTCTATGCTTTTTCCATGTTTCTATCTACCCTTTCCACAGTCTCTGATCTTGGAAAACTGCCAGTAACTAAAGTCATTTGGCCTGGGGACTACCTGGGAAAAGGAGAAACAATAAATAAGAATTGCAGGGGTGTAATGGACGTGCAGTATTGGTTGTTTATGCACCTTTGAGCCCAACAGTTCACTTTTGTGTATTTTTGTGGTATTGAGGATATATATTCTACGTCCCTGACTATATGTGCATTCTTTAGAGATAGGATACTTCAAAAAATCCCAAAGCACCTGGGATTAGAATCTTATGAAGGGGAATAATTTAATATATATTTATATGTAGGAATGTTTTGCTTGTGTGTATGTCTGTGTACCACATGTAGGCCTGGTGCCTGTGGAGGTCAGAAGAGGGTGTCAGATGCTCAGGAACTGGAGTTACAGATGGCCGTGAGCCACCATGCGGGTGCAGAACTGAACCCAGGTCATCTGTGAGAGCAAAAGGTGCTCCAAACCATTGAGCTGCCTTACCAGTCCCACCATATGTTTTTACTGATAGAAACCCTATAGTGCTCCAAGAGACAATCAATATTGGCAGGAAGTTTCTCCTGAGGCAGACTGGGGTGGAGCATGTTTTTTTGGGTTTTTTTTTCCCCCCACAAAGATAAAGGAACAAAAGGAAAAAAACAAAAATCAAACAGAAACAACCGCCCTCCCCAAGACCCCAAGTCACCACCAACAAAAAATGGCAAACCAAAGCCCAAGGAAGCTCTTCTGCTTGCAGCTTGTAACGTTTGTCTTTGTACGCTAGTCTGGTCCACATGTCACCTGAGGCCCCTCAGATCTCCGCTTAGTCACATGTCACCATCTTCTCCTGATACAGTATGGACCAGGTGCATGACTTTTTGCATTGCATGTTTATATGGGAGAGATATAATTAGATAGATAGATAGATAGATAGAGGAAGCTGTTTAAGTTTCTGCTGAAATGGGTAACTGGGTAGAGATTGAAAATGATGACACAGCACACTTACTGATGTGCAGGGACGGCTGAGATCTATTTGGGAGGATATGGACTATCAAGAGTGTGAAGGTTTTACACAGTGTATGAATTTCACAAACACACATTTCCTACCCTGTCACCACCATGTCAACAGTTGTTTCTGGGTAGTGGCATTTGTTTACAGTTTTCAGTGTTGTATCATTTTAATAATTGAAATGAAAAATTATATTTAGGTTAGAAAACATAAAGATGTTCTTTTTCATATAGTAACACTATTTACTAGAACCTATTGATTTTTTTTTTCTTTTTCTTAAGAAACATAGAAGAAATGCCATTACCTTTAAAAATCTTGGGCTATTTTACATTCCAAAAATACTGCTGTGAGATTCTTGTGGTCAATGAGTTCTATGGGCTGAATTTCACTTGCGGTGAGTATTCTATTTTACAATATTATTTTTACATGTTGTTCTAAGTAAGATATTTCCTAGGAAAACGTATTTTTGGATAAAGCACCATAAGAGAGAGAGAGAGAGAGAGCGAGCAGAGGACAGACAACTTTGGGTTTTCTTCTTCTCCCTTCACAGCCTCCCACTGAGACACTCTCCCTGGGACCTGGGCTCTCTGATTAGGCTGGCCTGGCCAGCAAGCCTCAGGGATGTCCGCCTCCCAGTGCTGGATTACAAGTGTGTGTCACCATGCCCAGCGTTTTATGTGGGTGACTTGGAGTCAGGTCTTCTTGCTTATGTGGCAGTCACTTTATTGAAAAAGCTATTTTCCCAAACTCTTAGGAATGTTGTATTTCCATAATAAAAATTTTAAGCCTTGATGTGAAATAAAGCCCACCATTTTTTCCTGCTGATTTAAAACACATTTTAAAGAGATTTATTTATTTTGTCTTGGAGTGTTTTGCCTACCTGTACATATGTGTGCATACTGGGCAAGACCTGGTTGCTGCTGCAGGACAGAAGAGGATGTCCGATCCCCTGGGGCTGCCACATGGGTGCTGGGAACCAAGGCCAGGTCTCTGGGAGCTGGAGCGCTTCCTCTGCATCTTCCCTCAAGCCCCTCCCCATTTGCTCTGATTTTTAAAGAAAAATATTCACTGGTCAAGTCAGTGTCCTGTCACCAGTCAATGGCTTAAGGGCACTTGATATTCTTAGAACGTGACAGGTCCATGCCATTGCTACTATATTCTACATAGGCTCAGTTCCTATATCACTGAACATACCAAAGCAAGCTAATGTGGCCTCCTGTTTCCCAAATCGTGTAGAGAATACAGATGGGTAAATCCATTCTTGTTCTTGGTGTTCTTCTTGCTCTTCCTCCTCCTCCTCTTCTTCTTCCTCTTCTTCTTCATGACAAAGGTCAACCTCAGCCTCCAGTCCCAAGACAGGGCAGAGGAAACCTAAGTGTCCACAGCCACTGAAAATTCCCATGTACAGCAGTTTAGTGGTTAAAAAATTTCAGGTGACAATTGTTAGTTTTTTGCATGTGGGGAGAGACACACACACTCACTATCAGATACCACATGAGAGTTTATTTCAGAGAGTTACTAAGAGCTGGGGACCCAGAAAAGAGCAAGGGAGGAGGAAGAGAAAGATAAGGGGGAAGAGAGAGGGGGCTGTTACATGGCGCTTCTTTTTAAGAGAAGGGGTAGGCACAGATCCACGTAGCCATGCCTAGAGGCGTACCCTCTGTACGCGGCGCCATGTTGGCTTTACCATGTGGTCATTACATGCCAGCAATTCTTATTTCACTCAGTGCCATATTGGGTCTACTATGTGGTATGCCAGGAATACTTACAATAATACCAGTAACTTTTAGGGTATTTAATGGCAGACAATGGCTAGGAATAGGGGAATGTATCTATTCTCAAAATACCATCAAATACTTTTCCAAACCAAGCCAGGACCCTCAGACTCACTCTTCCTTCACCTCATTGCTAATTCTGGGTTCTCTGAAACATCGTGTGTTTTTCATTAAGATGGCTACTTAGACCGCTGAACACTTTAACTCCAGGGAAATATTTGTGATTAAATAACCTGAAATGCATCAGAGATGACCACTGTTAATCTTTTCCTTGGCAGGTCTCTCCAATACCTCTACATCAAATAACCCAATGTGTTCCATCACCCAAGGGATCCATTTCATCGAGAAGACCTACCCAGGTGCCACATCCAGATTCACAGCAAACTTCCTGATCTTATATGCATTCATCCCAGCGCTTGTCATCCTAGGGATACTGGTTTTTAAAGTCCGGGACTACCTTATTAGCAGATAGTTAGGATGGAAGGCAGGAAAAGGTTGGATGGGCAGGTGTGCCTGCCGTAGATGGCAGAGGAATGCCATCTGCTAACCACCACGATGCCGTTTGTGACCTTGCATCTCTTCAGGCCCCCACTGCAATGGGAACTGCTCACAGTCCTTTGCTATGCCGGCTTGTGGGGAGATGTGGACTTGGAAAATGCACTGGCCCAAAGATATGAATAATAATAGTAATTCATAAGCTGATGGGAAATTAGTTTGACTATGTGTTTTTTCTAGACACAGAAAAATAAGCCTGTTTTAAAAATTATGTTTATATTTGATAAAGGATTTGATAAAACAAATGTGTGTATGATTACTGACCGAGAGCAGGACAGGAAAACATTCCGAGTTTGCCTGAGAAGGCCTCCTACAAGGAGATACGGAGCTTCCACTGCCATTTAAAAGCCACGTACATGTGCTTGTCCATGTACCTGATCCGCATCAGGTAGCTGCTGGACAGATGCTGGAGAACATTCCTGATACACAGCAAAGAAATCTCAGGAACACCATGGATCAGACAGACTTCTGAGGGACATGTTTGCTATTTTTTCACTTTTAGCATAGTTTACCTTTTAAAATTAAATGTTACCAGACAGAATTTGACTGAGAAAGGAACTATGTAAGTCTGGAGAACAGCTGCTCTGCAACAGCCATATAGAAAAAACGTCAGATGACACAACAGCTCCCCTAAGAGAGCAGGGTTGAGCCCCAGGAATTGACGTCCTTGAGCCGTAGAGATGAAGGGCATTGATAAGTACAAGCACACACCCACAGCACATACTTCTGGGGATGAAATGATGGGTGTGGGCTATTAAAAATGGATTCTCTGCTAAGTGACTGATTATCTTTCTCATTGATCTGCAAGTAATTCATGAACAAGTCTGAAATTTAATTCTCTCAGTGTCACCATGGTAACCGTGAGTGAGGCTCTCAGAGAGGGCACATGAACTTGTTCCGTTACTGTGACCTAGCTTGTAAAGAATGATAAATTATAGCACTTGAAATGTCTCCTGTTAGAGCAGGAAGGAAACCACAGTGAAAGTCTATCACTTAGAACAGCATTTAAGGATCTGAGGCATTGGTATATTACCAGCATAGTGTTGTCAATTTTTATAAAAGGTCTGTGACATGGATGATTATGGTATAATAGATACACAATGCCTTACAGATTATATATGTCACATCAGTTATAGACAGTCCTAGAGATGACAATCCACTCAAGTAGTTCAGAGAGAGTCCCACAGGGAGGAGCCTCTTTTGAAATCACTGAAGATACAAGGAAAGTGGAAGTAGTGTCTATTATGCATATGCAGATGAGTTTCATTCTAGTTCAGAAACATTTGGAGAAATGACATTGTGTGAGGCTTCAGGCTTTTAAATGTTAGTGATAGAACCCTAGAATCAGGGTAGCTTTTGACACTTGATGGCTCATGTCTCGAGTCACAAAATAGACAGGGATATAAGAAAATCAACATAGAATGGCTGTTTCTATTACTGTTGTGGCCTGGGCTGTCTGTGCCATCAAGGTGCCGGCCACAGGATGGCTTTCCCCACAGCACGGAGATGCATCAGAACTCACTGAACACAGTTCTCAAATGTCAGACAGCATGTGAGATAAACATCTGGCAGACCTGTTTCACCAAATGGAGGCTACCACCCACATGCCCACACCTGTCTTCACGTTCTTAGTAAATGTGCTTATTTGAAGCTGTGCCCACAGCACATGAAGAGTCACTCAGATCACAAGAATACACAACTTTCCTGACTAATGATAATGACTCTCCTACCCAGAACTGGCTTCTTTACATGTGAAACCCACCTGAATTGAAAGTCATCCTGGGTAGCCATCAACTCATGTTTTGGCCAGCTTAGTGACAGGCTATCTCCTAAGACAAGCCTGTTCTTTAAAAGGTGAAATTAAAATAAACGTGACAGTCTCGCTGGGTGAAGAAGGAGAGAAGGATAGAAGTTGCTCTTTCAAAGTGGTCCATTCTAGACAGCCAGGAGTTTCTGGGTGTGAGGACCAGGAGTGTGCCTTTTACATAATCACCTGCAGATGCTACTTGTGGGATCATGACACCTGTCAACTCCTTCCTGGTTTCCTGCCACCACATTCTAGAAAGAATGTGTCCAATGTGGACACCCAGCTTTATATGAAAACTGCTACTAGGACAGTCTAGAAAGTTTTCTTTGACCTCCACACACATACCAGGACATGTACACATACATACCAGGACATGTACACACACACATACCAGGACATGTACACACACACATACCAGGACATGTACACACACACTATGGCATGTACACACACACATACCAGGACATGTACACACACATACTATAGGACATGTACACACACACTATGGCATGTACACACACACATACCAGGACATGTACACACACATACCAGGACATGTACACACACACACCAGGACATGTACACACACACTATGGCATGTACACACACACATACCAGGACATGTACACACACACATACCAGGACATATACACACACACTATGGCATGTACACACACACATACCAGGATATGTACACACACATACCAGGACATGTACACACACACTATGGCATGTACATACACACACACAAAAAAAAGATAAATTAAAAAAATAGACAAATATGTAAATAAATGCAGAATAACTGGTACTAAATGCTATTGACTTATATAAACCAGATCAGATGCTTTTACATGTCAAACAAGATTGATATTATCTAGATATCACAGATAGGTGATAGAAAATCTTTTTATTTAAAAAGAATTACATATAGTAAATATTTTCTCTCTAAAGACTTCAGAAAATTCACAAAGTTGTGCCAGAACAAGAAATAGATTTCTCCTAATATATCCTATATATCAACTTTCCTCACACGTTGCCACAGAAGGGAAGAAAATAATCTTTCTTGGACTTGAGAAGGAAGAGACATAAACCCACAATAGTGGGCCAGGCTAAGAGTCCAGCTCAATTTGTTTCCAGGTCTTGGAAGAACTTCTCTTGTATTGTTCCAGTTCCTAGAACAAAGATCTGCATTACTTTAAGGAAAAACAAGCCATAATTTCAAGTGTGCTCTTGCTATCAACAACAGTACACCCTTTCCCACTATGGTTCTCAAGGCTTCTCGATAATGACCCTGAGAGTGACTGTGCGGAAGAATCTGAACAAGAGCCACAGAGCTCCTGGGCAGTCTAAACAGCACTCAGAGATGAATTTAGTAAGGTTTCTGATTAGATTATCTACTATAAAGGATATATAAGTCGCTTTCACTTAGCAAAACAAGACATTTATACTTCAAGGGTTTAAAAGTAACTATATTTGAAAGTGATGCTCAGCTCTTTCCAAAAGTTTGTTTGAAGGGAGCAAACTGTCAATATTTGAGATTTAAATGTCCTTCCAAACAGTGATTCTGCTTTTAAAAATGTTAACATACTAGGGCTAGAGAGGTGGCTCAGTGGCTGAGAGCATAGGCCGCTCTTCTAGAGGATCTGGGTTCAATTCCAAGCATCACCTAGTGTCTCACAAACATTTATAACTCCAGTTCCCGGGGATCCTATGTCCTCTTCTGATCTGTGCATACATATAGTATATAGACATATGTGCAGGTAAACAACCACACACACACAAAATAAAATAACAATAGAAATCTTAAAAAGAAATTTGTCATACTGAGCTAGGTGTAATGACACATTCTGTAAGGCCAGCACTGGGGAGCTCAGCCTGGGCTTCAGAGATAGACCCAAGGACTGGGATGTATCTCAGTGATAAGTGTGTTTGCCTAGCAACGGGTTTTTTTCCCCATCACTGAAAACACAAAATAATAGTGTTAGGTATGGCGGCAAATGCCTTTATTTCTGGGAGGCAAAGGCAGTGGAGGCCAGCCTAGTCTACATAGTGAATTCTAGGCTAGCCTCAATCTCATGTCTCTGCCTGAGTGCTGGGATTAAAGGCATGCACCACCTCCTCCTTTCTAAAAACAGAAACTAACAGACTTGGGTGTTGGAGATAACTCAGTGGGTAAAAGAGCTTAAGAGAGCTTGTACCTCGTGCTTAAGACGTGAGTTCAAATCCCCAGCACCCATGTCAAATAAAGAAAAGAAAATACAGAGAAAATAGTGCAGGGTGTGGACAGAGAGGTGCACCTTCGATGTCTGCACAGCTGGAAACAGCTGTCTGCAGAAGGACTAATTAGGGAGATGAGTGTTCATTTACACTTAATGGGGGGGGGGCAGCGGAGAGAAATTGATGGTGGACATAAGTGCCCCATAAGAAGAGCACCAGTGGGAGGGAGACAGGAGGCTTCTATTCTCTCCTTCCTTCCTGTACCTCTGCATCCTTAACATACGTTCATTTCACGGTGGAGGCAGAAACTATGACAGTAACCTTCAGAAGAGGGTCACCAAGAGGTTACCTCCAGGCAGACTCCACGCTGGCCATTGTCTAAGCAACTGTACAAAGGGTGTTGTGATTCTGCATAAACAAAGGTGGTGTCTCTGCAGGGAAAGCGACACTGCCCTGTGGCTGAGGTTACTAGCAGTCACAGTTGCTATAAACAAAATCCATTGCTGTGCTCATAAAGAGTGCAGGTTATCTTCCACAGTTATGTAAGTTATTAAAGCTGAACTTCTGAAGAATTTCAAAGCCCTGTGTATACTTTAGGAGGCTTTTATGATAATAACTTCAAAGACATCTTTGGTTTGGTTTATGTCTAAATGACAGCAATCCAGTTTATCAGTTATTTTCCCCTTATGTTATTAAACATTGCTAACTAAGAAAAAGTAGGTAAGGGGGTGTGGTGGTACCCACCTTTAATCCCAGATCCCAGGAGGCAAAGGGGGAAATCTCTATGAGTTTAAGGTCAGCCTGATCTACATAGTGAGTTCAAGGCTAGCCAAGACCATACCTTGTCTCAAAACAACAAAAAAGATTCACTAAAGTAAAGTAATATTGCAAGCTTTGCCTTTAACTGAAAATGGTCAATCATTTTTAGCATGGCCCAGATGAGGACACTGCTTTGTAGGTCTTTGCTGACTGTGAATTATAATCTGCATACTGCAGACCAAGAAAAAAAATGGCTGGTCAGTTGGCCATGCCAAAAGGAGGGAACAGAATAATTAGTTAGTTCATGATCCTAAAAAAGGCCACTAGATTTTCAATATTGCAATCAGATAAACTCAGAAAAATGGATGTTTGAAAGTTTTGCAAGGTTTTCTTGACACTGATTCCATGGTGGCTTACAGAGCCATTAAAGAGCAAGACTAAGAAGCTCCCTTCCCATCCACCACTACCCACCACTGCCTACCACTACCCACCACTACCCACCACTACCCATCACTACCCACCACTACCCACCCCAACTCTCTTAAGAAACCCTGAAGGCTCTGTATGCACACAGTTTATGGTCTTATGATAAACTGCATTTAGATAATGTAATGTAATATAATATTATGTTATAATGGCTGATGGAGCATCCTCAGAAAGAACAGTAACATCATTTTTCTCTAACCTGAGATCAGTGTGTCAGGGTGCTTAATTAAATTACAGCCCTAGGAGCAAGCAGATTCTTAAACTGGGGAGTCAAACAAGGTAGCTAGAGCTAAACAAGAAGACCTTAAAAGTGAAAGCAATTATACACCTCCACCTCCTCTCCCTGGCCTGGACTCCTTTCTAAGGACAAGGTCTTGTGTAGCCCTGGCTAGCCTACAACTTCTATGTAGACCTCAGCCTCCCCAGCTCTAGGATTAAAGTCAGGTACCACCATGGCCATATCACCCTTTTGTCCTCTTTTAACAAAAATACTGAAAAGCAGCATAAGAACAGAGCAAGCACTTTCCATATTGAGATACCCTAATGTCAGGAACAGAGCTTGAGGACTCAACGTGAAATCTGATAGAAGAGACTTTTGAGCAATTGGAGAAAAGAGTGCTAACCAGGGAAGAGCAGGTCTGCAGGACATCTCTGCTCTTTCCCCATCCTCTGACCAGTATGGGCTGGCTTCACAGGTCACAGGACCTCCCTGCACAGGAAAGGACTAGGATCAGGACAGATCCCAAGGCCAAGTTTGCTGCCTGTCTCAGCTATGCTGAGATAAAACACCACGACCAAAAGAACCTTGGGACAGAAAATGGTTTATTTCAGCTTATACACATTCCTACAGATGTATACACATTCCTACATATGTATATACATACCTACAATGTATATACATTCCTACATATGTATACACATACCTACATATGTATACACATTCCTACATATGTATACACATTCCTACATATGTATACACATACCTACATATGTATACACATTCCTACAATGTATACACATTCCTACAATGTATACACATTCCTACAATGTATACACATTCCTACATATGTATATACATTCCTACATATGTATACACATACCTACTTATGTATGGACTGGAGAGATGGCTCAGAGGTTAAGAGCACTGACTGCTTTTCCAGAGGTTCTGAGTTCAGTTCCCAGCACCCACATGGTGGCTCACATATGTATATATATCTATCATATCACTGATGGAAGTCAGGGCAGGAACCTGGAAGCAGGAGCTGATGCAGAGGCCATGGAGGGATGCTGCTTACTGGCTTGCTCAGTCTGCTTTCTTGTAGAACCCAGGACCTACATCAGTACAAAAGTAGCACCACCCACAATGGGCTGGGCTGTCTCAAACTAATCACAAAGAAAATGTCCTACAGGTTTGCCTAGTCTGATCTTATGAAGGCATTTTTTTTTTTCTATTAAGGTTTTCTTTCTCTCACAGGACCCTAGCTTGTGTGAAATTGACACAAAACCAGTCAGCACACTGGCATATTCTTGCAATTCCTCTGGGGAGGTGAGTTGCAGGATTGTCTGTTCAAGGCCAGTCTGAGCTACAGAATGAGACTGTCAAAAAAAAAAAAAAAAAAAAAAAAAAACAACCTGAATGGAGATCATAAAAGAAGTACTTTATTACAGAGGCTCCTGATGAGGCATTGTGGGAGGTGGTGGTGGGCTGCCCACCACTTGGCTGGAGGGATTATTTATAGAGGTAATTCCTCAAGGACAGCTGGGCTTTCCTTGGTGCTCTCCATGCTAAAACTGCTATGATCCAATTTCACTGTAAATGCTTCACGGCTCTGAATGCCACTTTCTGTTCAGACTAATATAATCTAGGCTGCTAATAATGGGGGTCTGAGGTTGGGAAGGAGCCAAGAGAAGATCAAGTCTCATCCTTCATAGGCTCAGAGCAGCCCCCCTCCCCCGACAGGTAAAGGCACTATAATTTAATAATACAAGATGTCATCTCTCTTCCTCAGAAGAGCAATGCTGAACCAGTGCTGGGTCACAAGCCAGTCTGTACTGCCTAAAGAGCCTGCAGGTTGCTTCTAGTGGAATACCAGAATGGAAAATTCTAAGTGTACATTTAAGTCAGAAGCAGCTAGGTTCCTGTTTTAAATGAATATACTATTGTTCAGTGCCAACTCAGGTCTAAAGATTGCAATGGTATTTTCAAGGGAAAATGCTACTCAGCAATCAAAACTCATTAAAAAATAAAGTGGCAATCTGAAGGCAGAGATGTAAACAACTGGTTAGATTTTCACCTAAAGCTTATACATTTTTAAATTTTCTCTATCATTTTTCTATCTATAATCAATCTATCTATTTACTGATCTATGTATCTGTCTGTCTATCCTTCTGTCCATTCATTCATCTGTCTGTCTATCTATCTATCTTTGAGACACAATCTTACTCTAGGGCTCAGGCTCGTCTCAAACTTGCAAACCTCCTGCTGAAGCCTCTAGAGTGTGGTATGAAGTTTTGTTTTAAGCTGTCCCAGTAAAACTAGTTCACATAAAAAAATGCAGGTGTACATGAAAAAGTTTAGAGAAAGCATTAAAAAAATCTCCTAAATTAATTTTGAGAGGATCATCGCTTTATATATCAGTACACATTGGAAACAAGTTAAGCTTCTGAAATTCCTTCATGAAAAGCATAAAAAACATTCAAAATAAATTTTTGCTTGTTTGTTTAGTTTTTGAGACAGGGTCTCACTGTGTAGACCTGGCTATCCTGGATTTCACTATGTAGACCAGGCTGGCCTTGAACTCACACAGATCCACCTGCCTTTGCTGCCTGGATTTAATAGAAAAAAAAATTGTATATATACAGGATATAGGATGTTAAACTGTAGAATCAGCTATCAGTTAAATAATTAAGCATCAAAGGTTAATCATTATGGTACCTTAATGGCAAAAGTACAAATTAAATTGGCTTTTAGGCAAAATGGATATATATATTTAGGTAAGCTAAAAAAATAAAGTCATCCAAGAGATTTTAGCTATTCCAATGTGTTAACTGAATACAAGAGATTTTAGCTATTCCAGTGTGTTAACTGAATACAAGAGATTTTAGCTATTCCAGTGTGTTAACTGAATACAAGAGATTTTAGCTATTCCAGTGTGTTAACTGAATACAAGAGATTTTAGCTATTCCAGTGTGTTAACTGAATACAAGAGATTTTAGCTATTCCAGTGTGTTAACTGAAT